>CAUYPK010022425.1:0-24205 GCA_963574355.1 Loris lydekkerianus
GAAAGATTTATGCGACCTGAAATGTGTCAAATGGTCTATGAAGCTAGTGTATGATGCCCCATGATCATATTAATGTATGCAGCTATGATTTAATAATAAAAAATAAATAAATAAATAAAAATAAATCTAAGGCATGAAATAATAAAAATCCTCAAAGAAAATGGGGGGAAGACACTTGAAGGTATCGGCCTGGGAAAAGACTTTATAAAGAAGACTTCAGTGGCAAGGCAATTGCAACAGCAGCAATAAAACAAATGTGACTTAATTAAACTGAATAGCTTTTATACAGCTAAGCTAAGGAGACAACAACTAAAGCAAATAGACAGTCATCAGAATGGGAAAGGATATTTGCATATTATGAATCAGACAAAAGATTGATAACTAGGATGTACAGAGAACTCAAATTAAGCAATATAAAAAGAGCCATCCATGGGCGAGAGAAATGAATAGAAAGAACCTTCTCTAAAGAACACAGATGGATGGCTAACAAACGTGTTAAAAAATGCTCGTGATCCCTAATTATCAGAGAAATGCAAATCAAAACCACCCTGAGATATCACTCAACCACAGTGAGAATGGCCCACGTCACAAAGTCTCAAAGCTTGCATATACCAGTGTAGATGTGGAGAGAAGGGAACACTTTTACATTGCTGGTGGGACTGCAAACTAAGACAACATTTTTGGAAGGAAGTATGGAGAATCTTCAAAGGACTCAAACTAGACCTCCCATTTAATCCTACAATCCCGTTACTGGGCATCCACCCAGAAGAAAAAAAATCTTTTTACCATAAGGACATTTGCACTAGACTGTTCATCGCAGCTCAATTTATAATCACCAAAATGTGAAAACAACCTAAATGCCCACCAAATCAGAAATTGATTAACAAGCTGTGGTATGTACATACCATGGAATATTATTCAGCCCTTAAAAAAAGATGGAGACGATACATCTTTTGTACTAACCCGGATGGAGGTGGAACACGTTGTTCTTAGTAAAGCATCACAAGAATAGAGAAGCAATAATCCAATGTACTCAATTTTGATATGAGGACAATTAATGATCTAGTACATGGGAGGGTGGAGGAAAGGAAGAGCAGAGAGAAGGAAAGAGGGAGAGGGGAGGGGATCATGGTGTTTGCCACACCTCTTGGGAGAGGAACACATTTATAAGAGGGACTTTGCCTGACAAATGCAATTAGTGTAACCTGGATTTTTGAACCCTCAATGAATCCCCAAGAATAAAGACAAACAAGCAAACAAAAACACAAATTTGTTACTTTATAGTTCTCTAGATTAGGGTTATGACACAACTCTTCCTGAGCTAACATTAAGACTCTTTTTTGGATACTCCAAAAGAGAATCTGTTTTCAACCTATAAAGGATGCTGCATTCCATGACTCACGGCTGGCCCCCTTCCTTAATCAAAGCCACACTGGTGGATGGAGCCGACCTCATGTGAGAGCACTCTGACTTCTTCTTCTGTCTCCTTCCACTTCTGAGGCTCCTTGTGATTACATTAGATGATCCAGGATTATCTCCTTAATTTAATAGCCTCTGGTCGGCAATCTTAATTCTCTCTGCAGCCTTCATTTCTTTTTGTCATATTGCCTAACACAGTCGCTGTTCTAGGAACTTGGATTCTGACTTCTGGGGGGGTTGTAGTGATGTGTCTTTTACATTTCAGCTTTCTGCTGGTTTGGCTCTGGAATAACTATGCATTTCTGCACTTCTTTTCATCTCTTGATAAGATATAACTTTACTGAGACAAATGAATTCTCATTGATAGGAAATCATTCCAGTAATTAAATCACAGAGATGTAAAAACTGGAAAGTGTTAACTCACTGGCAATTGGATTTGTGTCCAAAGATAGAATTTCTCTTTTTATTGGTATGTATCTCAGCATAAATTGTGATTTTCATCTGGCAATTCACTTTTACACATGAAAGGCATTATCATTACGGGTACAGTTGACTATAAATATAATTTTTTCTCTAGATCTTAGCTGTACCCTGTGAGCATTTCTGTACATGTGTTTTTCCAATATATTGCTAAAAGGTAGCTTTTAATGTGAACAGGATAATAGGCAGCTGGTCTTCTGTTCAAAGCCATTTCAAAAAAAGCATTTGCTTAAAAATGTTAAAAATGGAGGTCATTATACAAAATTGACTCCCAATGACTTCTTAGTAAAAAAGAGATAATTAGGTGCTTCCCTGAAGAAAGTGGTATATTATGAAATTAATCCCCATGGAATTGACAACCTTTCTGAATTCCAGTGATTTTTCAGTACTCATATTTGATTATGAAATATAGGAACCTCCAAATACATCAGCAAACCCAGAGGCCCTACTGACAGCAGCTTGAACAGTCAAGTAGAGAAAGAAGAAGAAAAAAAAAAAAAAAAAAAAAAAAAAGAATGAAGGAAACAATAAAACCCATTCTTGACTTTACCACCAGGATTTCAAGGAGGTTTTGAAAGCTTGAAAACTTCTTGCACATTTTGGTTCTCCTAGTCAAAAACTATGATTAAAATGGGAGTGATGGAAACAGGGCCAGGTGGAGCTGAAGAGGCTGTGAGGACTGAGGCCTGCAGTGCATTAGTGCCTCCTCTGCGCAGTGTTAGTTCAGTAAAGAAAGAGATCAATTAGCTTAAAAGGTTTGAAATCATTTGGGCATAGTTTTAAATACAAAGGAAAAATCATCCTGCAGGAATGCAGTTCCTTGTTGAGAGAAGACAGCAAGGAACAGTGAATTTCATCAGTTTTGTAGGCAGCCTTCCTCTTCCATACAGGACTGTCCATTATTAATGAGCAGTATTTCCGAGTGTGAAAGAGCTGTTTGAAAAACATTAACATAGTCTATTGGATGTGATTGACACTGTCATTCCTTTCATTTTGCTGTTGGAAGTGGCCTCCCTATAGACGTATGTGCTTCTGGACATTACTAAGACTCTCCTTGTGATGCACTCTGGGCAGATGTGATATGGAAATCTCCAGCATTGTATTTTGTGCTTTATTTTTTCAGCTTTTACATAGTGTTCTGCTGCAAGATGCATAAGTTGAGCCTTTTTGTATGCAGTGATCAATCAGAAAAATTATCTCTTTTCTAATCTGTCCCTTCTCCAAACTTTAAAAGGAATTTATTCGAATTCTGTAGATAGCACACTGACCGTCTGCTAGCCAGGCAGTTATTTAGATCCATATCTATTCATAGTATTTCTTTTTTACCCTTCAGTTTTCAAAGCTGATTACATTTTTAATTGTCCTGCTGCAAAAAAAAAAAAAAAGGAACTGTAGCTACTGTCTACCTGCTGTTCAGAAACACCACAGCATTGGCTAACCCGCCCACATAATACCTTTTAATCAACAAAATTAAAGGTAACAAAGTCAGGGATTAGAGGAGTAATGAATCCCAGGAAAAATAAATTAAGCATTGCATCCTCTTGACTTTTAAATATGGATGTACCTAAGCTGCTTTTCTGCTCTGAGCTGACGGCTTGCCCTGCTCACAGCACATGCGCACCCCCGCGCAGGGACCCAGCTTCCAGGGCTGCAGGCTGCCTGGTCGCACGCAGCGCACACCCCGCAAGTCGGGCAGTTTCTCTGAGCGTCGCCGCCTGTCGGGAAGCCGGGAGGGGACCCGGCAGCTCAGCGGGCTGGGGCTGGGGCTGGGGCTGGGGCTGGGCTTGGTAGATGGAGGCCTTAGCCGCCCACTTCTCTTCCTCGACCTCTGCTGCCAGTTTTGCAAAGCATTTGAGTGCCCTAAGAATTAAGCCTAACAGGTCTCCCTACAGTGTGGTTTGTCTCCTGGGATGTCCACAAGTGTAATAACAAACAGGAGGAAAGGTCGTTCCCTGGCCAAGGTAGCCTGGGGTTCCCTGCGGCAGTAACTGAGAGCGCTGTGGGGCCAGCTGCGTGCAGAAAGGCTCCCAGGAAACAGGACGCCCTGAGAAAGGGGTGTCGGTACCCTATGTGCTGTGTGTACCCTGCTCCTGTGCATAATACACACCCACATTTTTGGCCCAAACTTTCAGAAAAAGAAATTCTTTCATTTTAATTTTGTAAAGGAGGGTGGAAGTGGCCGCACAGAGATGCCTTCTTCTCTTGGAAGAGGGTGAGATGTGCAGCGGCTACTGCGGAAAGCCAGGGGTCCAGCCGAGTCCGACTTTCCCCGCTGTCCCCTCCAGGCCCACCCTCATCCACACGGCCCGTCATTTCCTATTCCCACCACCACCCATGCCCATGCGTGGGAAGGTGACCACGGCACTCGGCTGGGAACACGGGGGGGCTAACCTCTCGGGAGGCTGGTGCAAGGGGCCAGGGCTGGCCATGCCTGCCCAGGGCTCCCCACGGTGGATCCCTGCCCTTTCCAGGCTGCTCGAACCTCACGCAGCAGCCGCGTTCTGAGGTCTCTAGGACACCACGCTGGAGAGGAGACCTGAGTTCTGAGATCTGATTCTACTAATAGCCTGCTGCTGTGACCTTGGGCTTCAGTCCTTATAAATTTTACATTTGCAAGGGGCCCTGGCAGGAAAGCACAAAAGCTCTGTGGTGCCTTCGCCCACAGACTATAATTTTTTTTTGCAGTTTTTGGCTGGGGCTGGATTTGAACCCGCCACCTACGGCATATGGGGCCAGTGCCCTACTCCTTTGAGCCACAGGCACCGCCCCAGACTGTAATTTTGAACCTGTGACTTGTCTGAACCCCCAAGGCATTGAGTTGGTATAATTTCCCAAACTTGCCTGTCGGAAGAACCATAGAGGAAGCTTGTTAATGGAACAGACATCCAGGTCTTTCTCCTGGAGAGGGGATTCAGTGTATTTGTGGTTCAGGGTCTCATTTTAAGAAGTCCCTGAGTGGATTGTTGGATTTGCAAGTTTGGGCTAGATTCTCAGAGAACTAGCCATGGTCACATCCCCCCTGACAGACATGTGTCGACAGGAGAGAGGAGGATGTGGGATGAGGGTGGGCCAGGAGGGGACAGCTGCGGGAGGTCAGGTGCCGGGGACGTCCAGACCACTCTCACAGGCTGCCCCGCTCTCTCCGGCTTCTCCACTCAGCCTGCCCCACACCTCGTGCCTCTCCTCTCCCCTCACGAGGAGGCACCCCTGCGTGACCAGTTCTGCCCTCCACTTGCCAAGGTCCTGACACTAAGGTCGTGTCACCAGCAGCAGTGAGCCCACTTTTGAGATGGTGGCGGCAGCGCCCAGCACCATGAGCCAGAAGGTCTGGGACTTCTGCGGCGGGCGCCTGCCAGTGAGCCGGCAGCGGGGAGGGTGTTGCAGTTACCATAATCCAGGGAATTATTTTGCAAAGGATATTGTTATTGCTTTCTAAAGTTACACTTTTAATTGATAAGCATAAATCAAAAAAATTAAAAAACATTTATGTACATGTGGAATTAGTACTACTTGTGTACAATGTGCTTCCTTATGTTTCCTTCCAAAGTTTGGGCAAAAACGTGAGCATTATACACGGAAAAATAGAGTGCATGGCTTTCTTAAAGTGATATTGTTAATACTTTAGCAATTTTCACCTCACAGACTATACAGAGTTATTAGTATTTTATGGAACACATTTTAAGACATTCTGATTTAACTGCATCTCCCTATTAAGAATATTATTATACCAATAGGACTTACTGGGAAAAAAACAAAAACAAACAAACAAACAAAAAAAAACACTTTTACTTCTTACTCTTTCCATATACCATGTAATAAGATGATTGATAGTGGGCATGAGAGGTTTACTTCCTGGGGTCAATACAAGGTTCATGACTTGGAAAATATTTGTGTTTTCTTTTTCTCAATTTTTTTTACAGCAAAATGTGGAAAAATAATAGTACCTTAGACATGAAATAATGTACATAAAGTTATAGGTATAATAAGTGGTCCTCTGCCCAAACCTATGCATATGAGGCACTTTATTCGTCTTATGTCAGGATGAGAACTTATGGTTCTGTTGTATGGTATAGATTGCTTTATCCAGGATATTCTCCATATGGGTGAGCTTTCCAAGAATTCTTATTGTCCTAAGTCCCAATATTGGCCATCAAACTTCATACATTCTGTTTCATACAAATCAAGTGGGTTGCTTTATGAATTATGTATTCCAATGAAATAGTGCAGCAACTTTAGTCGGTTTATTTTCTTGTCAGTGTCCGAAAGTAATACCTGCCTTTCTTCATTGTCTGTTAAGCCAGAACTTATTCTAATATTAGAAATTTCAAGTCTATCAGGAATTATACCAAGAAGCTTCTTTAAGACCTATTCAAATCACCATGTTGGCATCAATTCATTTTGTTCATTCACCATATTTGCTCTATTTTATTCTATTTTATTTTACCTTTTTATTTTAAAATATTAAGGTGGTATAAGTATTTTCAATTATATTGATCCCCTTGTGTCACAGCTATAAGTGTGCCCATCACCCAAATAGTGTTCACTGTCCTTGTCAGGTAGGTTTTAGTCCCTCATCCTCCCCACCCCCCTCCACTGGATTTCCACTGAGTTTTATTTCCCTCTGTGGACTTGTGAGCTCATTGGCTGGTTTCAATTTAATAGCAAGTATATGTGGTTTGTCCATTCTTGAGATATTTCATTTAGGATAACAGTCTCCTGTTCCATCCAAATTGCTGCAAACTCATTAATTCATTCTTTTTATGGGTGAGTAGTACTCCACTGTGTGTGCATGTGTCTATGTGTGTGTATCACATTCTGTTAATCCACTCATGAATTTATGGGTTCTTGGGTTTACTCCATATCTTTTCAACATGAATTGTGCTGCAGTAAATATTCAAGACATTGAATTTTTGATAAAATAATTTATTTTCCTTTGGGTAGATACCTAGTACTGGGATTGCTAAATAGTAGGCCTACTTTTAGTTCTTTCAGAAATTTCATGATGTTTTCCAGAGAAGTTGTGCCAGGTTGCAGTCCCACCCACAGTGCATAAACGGTCATTTCTCTCTGCATCCAAACCAGCATCTACTGCTTTTAGACTTTTTAATAGAAGCCATTTGAACAGGGGTAAGGTGATATCTCACTCTGGCTTTAATTTGCATTTTCTTAATGATTAATGGTGAGCATTTTTTCATATATTTATTGGCTACTTGTCTATTTTTTTTAAGCATCTGTTTATATTTTTTCCCACTTTTTTTTTTTTTATTGTTATTGTTGGAGACTCATCGAGGATACAAAGAACCAGGTTACACTCATTACATTTCTTAGTAAAGTCCTGCTTATAATTGTGTCCAGCCCCCAAACTTTTGCCCACTTTTTAATGAGGTCGTTTGGGTGTTTTTCTTGCTGATTTGTTTGAGTTCTTTATAGAAGCTGGATATTTGTCCTTTTATCTGATGTATAGTTTGTGAATATTTTCTTCCACTGTAGGCTGTTTACTTGTTCTGTTGATTATTTTCTTAGCTGTGCAGAGCTTTTTAATTTAATCAGATACCATTTATTTATTTTGTCATTGCCGTGTTGCCTTTGGGTCATCTTCATAAATTCTTCACCTAGCCCAGTATCTAGAAGAGTATTTTTCTACATTTTCTTCTAAAATTCTTATAACCTCATGCCTTACATTTAAATCCTTTATCCATCTTGAATTAATTTTTGTAAATCATGGGAGATATGAATTCTGTTTCAATCTTCTCCATGTAGCTATCCAATTTTCTCAGCACCATTTAGTGAATAGAGATTCTTTTCCCCAGTGTGTATTATTGTCTACTTTTGGGGAAAGATAAGTTGACTGTATGTGGATGATTTTATATTGGGGTTGTCTGGTTTATGCCATTGATCTATATCTTTGATTTTATGCCAATACCATGCTATTTTGGTAACTATAGTCTTTTAGGGTAATTTGAAATCTGATTATGTGATGCCTCTAGATTTGTGCTTTTTGATTAAAATTTCTTTGGCTATTCAGGTTCTTTTATACTTATAAATGAAGCATAGAATGATTCTTTTTCTAGATCTGTCATATATGACAGATAAGGACTGCATTGAATCTAAAAATCACTTTGGGTAGGATGGACATTTTAACAATGTTGATCTCCCAATCCAGGATCATAACATATTTTTCCATTTGTTTTGTGCCATCTGCAATTTCTTTCCTCAGTGCTTCAAAGTTATCTTTGTAAAGATCTTTCACATAATCTTGGTTAAAAATAGTCCTAGGATTTTATTTTTTTGTAACTATTGTGAATGGTGTTGCGTCTTTATTTGAACTGTCAGCTTAATTGTTATTGGCATATAGGAATACTATTGATTTGTGCACATTGATTTTATAACTTGAGACTTTGATGACTTTATTTATCAATTCCAGGAGTCTTTGGGTGCTAAGCTTTGAATGTGTCCTCTCCAAAACTCAAGTGTTGCCAATGTAGTGGTATTCAGAGGTACAGAGGGGGCCAGGAGGGTGTCTCCATCATGAATTGGCTCCCTTGTACTGTGTGAGAGATGCAGCAGAAAGGCATCACCACACCAAATGCTGATGTCCTGACCTTAGACTTCCCAGCCTCCTGAACTGTGAAAAATAAATTTCTTTTCTTTATAAATTACCCAGTCTCAGTAATTTTATTACAGCATCACAAATGGACTAAAACGTTTGTCATCTATCAGTCACTCTTGTAGCTAAAAATTAGAAAGCCAATTGTAAATATACAATTTACCAAGATGCAAATGAGAACAATGATTAATAAAATGAAATTAAATGGATGGTGTGAGGCTGGGCATGGAGGCTCATGCCTATAATCCCAGCAGTCTGGGAAGCTAAGGCGGGTGGATTGCCTGAGCTCACAGGTTTGAGACCAGCCTGAGCCAGAAGGAGATCCTGTCTCTAAAAGTAGCCAGGCATTGTGGCGGGTACCTCTCCTCTGAGGCAAGCGGATTGCTTGCACCCAACAGTTTGAGATTGCTGTGAGCTGTGACACCATAGCCCTCTATTGAGGGCAAAAAAACATAAGACTTTGTCTCAAAAAAAAAAAAAAAAGGATGGTGTATAGACAATAGAAAGAATTTTACATATTGGGAGGCAGCCAATGAGGCATATGGGTGAAAAGAAGGAGCCAAGCACGCAGTTATCGCTGAGAACGAAGGTGTAAAGCAGGAATGTGGCTGGTGTCAAGGGAAAGAGCAAATCCCAAGAGATGAGGTTAGAAAGAGAGATCAGATCTCCATGTAAAATGATCTCATAGACAAGGACATTTGTCTGGGCAAGAACTGGAGGAGGGTTAAAACCTCGAAAGCACAGGTAACCAAAGCAAAAATAGACAGGCAGGATTACATCAAGCTAAAAAGTTTCAAAGTTTCTGCCCATCAAAGGAAACAATCAACAGAGTGAAGAGACAGCCTAGAGAATTGGAGAAAACATTTGCAAGCTATTCATGAAATAAAGATTAATAACCAGAATATATAAAAACTCAAATAATGAAAGAGCAAAATAAAATACAAAAACAAAAAAATATATCTATGTAATCTAAGTAGACATTTCTCAAAAAAAGACATACAGGCATGTGAAAAACTGTTCAACAACACTGATCATCAGAGAAATACAAATCAAAACCACAATGAGATATCATCTCATCTCAGTTAAAATGGTTATTGTCCAAAAACAATAAATAATATATGCTTACAAGAAAGTGGATAAATATGAATGTTCATACATTGCTAGTGGGAATGTAAATCAGGACAGTCGCCATGGAAATACTAAAAACAGGACTATTGTATGGTTCAACAATTCCACTGGGCAATATACTTTGAAAAGGTAAGAGATCATTACATCAAGAGATAACTGCAGTACCTGGGCGGCCCCTATGGCTCAAAGGAGTAGGGCACCGGCCCCCCATATGCTGGAGGTGGTGGGTTCAAACACAGCCCAGGCCAAAAACTGAAAAAAAATAAATAAATAAATAAATAACTGCAGTACCATATTTATGCAGTACTATTTACCATAGCCAAAATATGGAATCTACCTAAGTGCCCATCAACAGTATAAACAAATGTAGTACATACACACAATGGAATATTATTAAACCATATAAAATAAGGAAATCCTGTTATTTGCAGCAACATGATTGGAATAAGAAAACACTAAGTTAAATAAACCAGATACAGAAAGGTAAATATCTCAATATTCTCACTCTTATGAGGGAGCAAATAAAGCTGATCTCACAGAGATAAAGAGTAGATTGGTTGCTGTCAAACACTGGAAAGGGTAGGAGGTAAAGAGGAATGAAGTGGGATCCAAAAATGTAGTTACATAGGAGGAATAAATTCTAACATTCGATAACAGAGTAGTGTGACTAAAGTTAACAATACGTGTTCTAATTGCCAGAAGAAGTATTTGGAATGTTTCCCATGCAAAGAAATAATAAATGTTCGAGATCGTGGATTATCAATTACTGTGATGTTATCATTATACATTATATGCATGTATCAACATTTTACATGTACCCTAAAATAGTTCCAATTGTCATCAATCAGGCCAGGTAAAGCAGCTCACATCTGTAATCCTAGCACTCCTGGAGGCCAAGGTGAGTGGGTCACCTGAGCTTAGATGTTTTAGACCAGCCCAAGCAAAAGCAAAACCCATCTCAACTAAAGACAGAAAAACTACCCACGTGTTGTGGCAGCCTCCTGTAGTCCTAGCTACTCAGGAGGCAGAGGCAAGAGGGATAGTTCAAGCCCAAGAGTTTAAGGTTGCCATGAGCTATGATGAATCCATGTCACTCTACCTGGTGCCTGAGTGAGAGGTGGGGAGCAGGGGGCATAAATTAAGCATTCTGCCTTGGTCATGATAATTTTAGATGACTACTAGGCATCCAAATGGAGAAGTGAACCTGGATGGCACATAGCTATAATGTACAAATTGGAGCTCGGTGACGAAATTTGAGGTAAAGTTAAGAATTACAGACTATTGGGACTATGAACCTACTGTAGGCTGGGCACTGTCTCGGTCCCATGGAAACAAAATTATGAGAAAAATTATACTTGCAGTAGGCAGAAATCTACAATGGCCAGGAACCCCTTGCACCCTGATGTATATATCCTGAACAATCGCCTCTTCTTGATGCAGACGGGAGCTGTGTAGATGATGGACAGTACTCCCACACTTAGGGTATATTATGTGGCACAGTTTCCTTGTAAAGAAAAGATCATCCTAGGTGAGCCTGACTTAAGTAGTGGACCTCATAAATGAGACCGGCCGCCTTCTGAAGCAAAGTGACATGTGAGCTCTACTGAAGAGAGACTGGAAGTCTGAGAAGATCAAGTGTGGAGAAGCTGCATCTCCAGGACCTCTAAGTCGCCTCCAGGAACTGAGAGCTGTCTCTGACTTGTATCAGCCAGAAAATAGGGACCTCAGTCATGAAACCATAAAGAAACAAGTTTTGTCAACCACCCGGAAAGCTTGCAAGAGACCTTAATTGAGGCTCCAGATAAGGATGTATCCATCTGACACCTGATTTCAACTTTGTGAGAACCCAGCCATGCTTTGCTGAACTCCTGACCCATGGAAACTGGGAGATAATACATTTGTGGACTTTTAATCCGCTACCTTTGTGGTAATTTCCTACACAGCAGTAGAAAACTAATCCAATATATTTTATCTGTTTCATGGAGCCTGCAGTTTGCTAAAAAAGAGGAAGGGGAAGTGGAGCAGATAAATACCATCAAATTTTCATTTTTAAAAGAAAGCTCTATTTAAACTTGAAGATTGGTATTGAAAGTTATGGGGATGGGAGGCTTTTATGACTGAAGAGATTGATGAACTGTGCAGTTAGGTACTGAGGCCCAAGAAGAGACTGCAGAGTGGAATGGTGGTTGCAGATATTGAGCAAAGAGAACAGATTTATAAAAAATTATGAGGCAATATTGAAGAACTGTAATAATAGAAAAGACAGGTGTCCATAAGGATTAGAGATTCCTTTGCTTCTAAGTCACTCTGGGGCATTAGCTCTGAAATACAACAGAGAAACTGGAAAGGAAGCTATGCAGTCCATTGCAGGGGTCCTCAAACTTTTTAAACAGGGGGCCAGTTCACTGTTCCTCAGACTGTTGAAGGGACGGACTATAGTTAAAAACAAAAACAAAAACAAAAAAAACAAACAAAAAACTATGAACAAATTTCTATGTGCATTGCACATATCTTATTTTGAAGTAAAAAACCAAAACAAGAACCAAAACAGGAACAAATACAATCACACTGCCTCATGTGGCCTGCGGGCGGCAGTTTGAGGACCCCTGTTAATTGTCACTATTGTTGCATATGTTTGTTCAGTGTTATACAGCATGTTATGTACTACATAGAAGAGGAACTGCCAAAACACTTCTGTGAGTGATTTATCTCTGTAATGTAACAATGCTAAACTAGCTGAATGTTCTTTCCAATATATAACACGATTGATAGCAACTTTCAGAATCAACTTCCTCAACATTCACCTCACAGATGAAAACTCTTGAATTTTGGCTTCTTTAACCTGCTAATCTTTACATTATGCATTCAAGCAATTAACAACAACAACAAAAAAGATTACATAGATTGTTTATGAACTTGCTTGTTTTAAATGTGAGATTTTTCTTGGGTCTTGAAATGTAAAAGTGATTTTGGTTGTCTAAAATCCTTGCCTTCAAAGATCTATAAAGGTTACTTACGGTCTTCCAGCATTTAGTGTGGCTCAGGAGCTTGAGAGAAGGTTAGTTTTCGTTTAAACTTCTGCAGATAATCTACTTTGCCTGTGTTTTTTTTTTTTTTTTCTATTGATTAGAATTTTTTTGTTTCATTTTGGGTTTTTTTTTTTTTTTTTTGCCAAGCCGGGTTTGAACCTGCCACCTCCGGTATAGGGGGTCCACGCCCTACTCCTTAGAGCCACAAGCACCACCCTCTATTGATTAGAATTTTTTAAATAAGTGAGAGAGAAAAAAATTCTTATCCTTTACATTCATTTCCTTTGGTGTTTCTAAATTGTTGCTGTTAAGTTTACTATTTGTGTAGATTTTTCACGCAGCATGGTGCTGGTTTAGTCCGTACATTTGGACTTTTCTCAGCTGTCTTATCTCTTTCTTGTGCTCATGGTTCTGAGATACCATCATCATCTCTACTGATTTGTAATCCTTTACTTCTTTTTCATTCTTTGAGATATTGGTTTCATTATTTTTCACTGAAATTACTGACTTGGTTATCTTTTTTTATCATTATTATTATAAATCATAGCTGTGTACATTAATTTGATCATGGGGCACCATGTACTTGGTTCATAGATCGTTTGATGCCAATTTTACTCTTCATTTATTTTTTTTTTAAAGTTGTCACATATTGCTTCTAGTTAACTTAAATTTCTGTTTGTTTTACATATTTACTTTTGTATCTTTCAGTTTTAGTTTCATAACATCATGTTATATGTTCTAGTTTCTCAGATATAATTATTATACTACTCTTTTGACATAAAGGAAACTTTAAATATTTTTTTCTGATTCCTGTAGGAAATTGTTTATGATCTGTTCATTCAATAAATATCAAAATGATATTGCCTTCTGCTTGACCTGGTGTATTTTTTTTAATTCGGCACTCATAAATGGGGAAAGTGGTTGTAACAAAAAGGAAGATGTCGCAGTAGAAGTGACATTGGCAAGAAAAAGTAAAAACCTACACTAAATAAACTCTTGGGGATAATATCATCTTTTGACAATGAAAAGGCAAAAGAATATATTCACCTAAACTTAAAAGGAGTTTGAAAATTTGCCAATGCACAGAAAAGATTTCCACTCCCTATCCTAACTGAAGGGATGAGGTGAAGTTGTGAATGTGACTCAGAATCTTCTAATGTTTTTTACAAGTATTATAAATACACTTTAATTCTCAATGCTTTAAATGTTTATATTACACTGTACAAAAAAATTAGTTTTCCTATTTTTGCATTTCTTTCTAACTGATAGTGAAATATTTTTAATATTTTGACAAATGTTTTTGAAGATCACAGAAAAATCAAAATGATTCCAACTGATTACTAAGACAGCGAGTGGGGTCATTACTACAGTCCTGTGCTGCCACATAAAGTGAAGGCTTCCTGTGTGACGTTTGTGTAACCATATTTATAAAAAGCCCATATACTTTCATTTATATTCAACCAGTGCATAAATTCTTGACGATGGGGAAAAGATTGATGAGAAGCAGAAAACAATACTTACTATTTTCAAACAAGAAAATAATTTCTCCTTGAATTAGTGCTTGCCTGTGGCTTCTGTATTTTTAAAACAAGTAGATAAAAATAACATACTATTCACATTTTAATTTGTGCGTGTTGAGGGGGAAGACATGGTATTTATTTAGATGATAGAATTGTTCTATTGCTTAATAGAACATTTAAGCCTTTTTTAAGGCTTAAAAGACAGAAATCCAACAACTATAACCAACTTAATGACCTGCATTTATGACCAAAGTCCTAAAAATTGCTATGACTTTTACTCCTGAAGTTTTTCAGAGGTAGAAATACAGCATGCATTCCCATCTTTCCAGCGGGTCAGTGGTGGGCAACAGGAGAGAGGACTGATTAAAAAGAAATAACCAACTAGCCAAGTCAAGGCTTAATCTCTCCTTTCTATTCATCTATGAGAATGATATTTGTTGCATTCCAGGAAGGCAGACCTGAAAAAAAGAAACTGTCCTTTCCCAGGGCTCCCTTTTTGTTCAGAGCAACTCTGACCTTGTTTCTCTTTTCTTCAGTCATTAGATCACTATCTCCCCACCTCACGATACCAGGTGGATGGTGTCTCTTAACTGGCAAAGATGTGGCCATTTTCAAAGATGTTTTACTCTGATGATTTATCAACACCATGTTAAAAGAGATATGGAATAAATATTCATGATAGCTAGCATCACAGCCCCCAAAGGGATACATTTATTTGCAATCACACAAGTGAGGCTCACGGGATGGGAAGTTTTGCTCAGAGCCTTTATGAGAAAGGAGAAAACAGCGCTCTTGTCTCTGGTACCAATAATTCAAACTGATGTCTTTCCTTCAGGAGCAATTGCTGTCCAGGAAACGTGGCTGAATAACAGCAACAACAAAGACTGTCATTTCTTTTATTATTCTATTCCTGGCCTGGCTAGATAAGAGCAGAAAGATAATTAAGTCAGTGATGAGTTGCAGGTGCAATGCTATTTCAGCTATTAAAAAATATACCAAGGATTACCTGTATGAAGACATAGTGGCAGGCTGGGGAGGGGCATCACTCTAACTTCTCTTTAGGCTCTATCTGTCCTTACTGATAATATTCAACTGTTAGTATTGCAGTCCAAGAAAGTAAAACTAGCTAGCTAGCTAGACAGACTGACGTACAGGTAGACAGACAGATACATTTAATAGATGTGTTTTTAGGACCAAAATAATTGTTTAAACTTAAACTACTTTTTATAATAATTATTTTTCTAAAAATAATTGAGATCAAAAATAAAAATAATTCAAATGAACACAGTTATCTTTTAAGAATAAATATGTCATCATTGGATGGTGCAATGCTATCATATCACTATTATAAAATAGCACACTTTTTATAATCTCCATACTGATTATCACAGGAATCATGAGCATCCAGTGAACACTTTCTTTTCCTTTTTTAATTTATTTATATTTGTTGAGACAGTTTTAATTTGTTGTGCTTCGTAGAATGCTGTGGCATCACAGCTCACAGCAACCTCAAACTCCTGGGCTCTCGCAATCCTCTTGCCTCAGTTTTCTATTTTTAGTAGAGATGGGGTCTCACTCTTGCTCAGGTTAGTTTAATACTGCTGAACTCAAGCAATCTGCCTTCCTGCACCTCCCAGAGTGCTAGGATTACAGGCATGGGCACTACACCGGGCCCTAGTGAATACTTTCAATATTTTAAAACAGTAAATATATTTTAACAAAAGTAACATGTTTATGTTATAAACAGCAGAAATAAAGTCCAGACAATGTAAATCAAATTATGACTTACATCAGATAAAAATTTCACACTAGGGTATAGTCTTGATATGGATGATGGAATGTTTGTGTAAATAGGTGTGCCCTCTGTAACATCTATAGTCCTTCCTCCCCACCTCGATTGACATTGTACATACGATGTGTGTACGTTGTGATCTAAAATTTGGAGAATAAAATAGATTAGGCCTTACTTATTTTTCCCTTATGTTTCTCTAACTATACAGAAATAGGAAAAAATTATATTCATTCTCTTCCTTTCCATGAATATTTTTATTTATTTTCTCTTTCTTTTTTTTAAATTAAATCATAGCTGTGTACATTAATGCGATCATGGGGCACCATACACTGGTTTTATAGACCGTTTGACACATTTTCATCACACTGATTAACATAGCCTTCCTGGCATTTTCATAGTTATTGTGTTAAGACATTTATATTCCACATTTATAAAGTTTCACATGTACCCTTGTAAGATGTACCACAGGTGTAATCCCACCAGTCACCCTCCCTCTGCCCATTTCCCCCCGTCTATTCCCTTCCCTCTGCCCCTTTCCCATATTCTTAGGTTATAACTGGGTTATAGCTTTCATGTGAAAGCCATAAATTAGTTTCATAGTAGGGCTGAGTACATTGGATACTTTTACTTCCATTCTTGAGATACTTTACTAAAAAGAATATGGTCCAGCTCCATCCATGTAAACATAAAAGAGGTAAAGTCTCCATCTTTCTTTAAGGCTGCATAATATTCCATGGTGTACATATACCACAATTTATTAATCCATTCGTGGGTTGATGGGCACTTGGGCTTTTTCCATGACTTATCAATTATGAATTGGGCTGCAATAAACATTCTGGTACAAATATCTTTGTTATAATGTGATTTTTGGTCTTCTGGATATATACCTAGTAGAGGAATTATAGGATTGAATGACAGATCTATTTCTAGATCTCTAAGTGTTCTCCAAACATCTTTCCAAAAGGAATGTATTAATTTGAATTCGCACCAGCAGTGTAGAAGTGTTCCCTTTTCTCCACATCCATGCCAACATCTCTGGTCTTGGGATTTTTTGATATGGGTTAATCTTACTGGAGTTAGATGATATCTCAAAGTAGTTTTGATTTGCATTTCTCTGATGATTAAAGATGATGAGCATTTTATCATATGTCTGAAGGCTGTATGTCTTCTTCAGAGAAGTTTCTCTTCAACTCCCTTTCCCAGCCTGCGATGAGATCACTGGTTCTTTTCTTGCTTATACATTTGAGTTCTCTGTGGATTCTGGTTATTAAACCTTTGTTGGAGATATAACCTGCAAATATCTTCTTCCATTCTGAGGGCTATCTGCTTGCTGTACTTACTGTGTTCTTGGCTGTGCAGAAGCTTTTTAATTTGATCAGGTCTCAGTAGTGTATTTTTGAAGCTGCTTCAATTGCCTGGGGGGGTCCTCCTCATAAAATACTCACCCAGGCCGATTTCTTGAAGGGTTTTCTCTGCACTCTCTTCTAGTATTTTTATAGTTTCATATCTTAAGTTTAAATCTTTAATCCAGTGAGAGTCTATATTAGTTAATGGTGAAAGGTGTGGGTCCAGTTTCAGTCTTCTAGTTTACAGCCAGTTCACCCAGCACCATTTGTTAAATAGGGAATCTTTTCCCCACTGAATGTTTTTAATTGGCTTGTCAAAGATAAAATAATGGTAAGTAGCTGGAATTCACCTCTTGGTTCTCTATTCTGTTCCAGACATCTACTTCTCTGTTTTTGTGCCAGTACTATGCTGTTTTGATCACTATCAATTTATAGTACAGTCTGAAGTCCAGAAGCATGATTCCTCCTGCTTTGTTTTTATTTCTGAGTAATGTCTTGGCTATTTGAGGTTTTTTTCTGATTCCATATAAAATGAGGTATTATTTTTTCAAGATCTTTAAAGTATGACAGTGGAGCTTTAATAGGAATTGCATAAAAATTGTATATTGCTTTGGGTAGTATGGGCATTTTAACAATGTTGATTCTTCCCAGTCATGAGCATGGTATGTTTTTCCATTTGTTAACATTTTCAGCTATTTCTTTTCTTAGAGTTTCACAGTTCTCTTTATACAGATATTTCACGTCCTTTGTTAGATAACTCACAAATTCTTCATCTTCCTTTGCACTACTGTGAATGGAATAGAGTCCTTAACTGTTTTTTCAGCTTGACTATTGTTGTTATATATAAAGGCTACCGATTTATGAATGTTGATTTTGATCAATGAGATGCTGCTGTATTCCTTCATCACTTCTAAGAATTTTCTAGTAGGATCCCTGGTGTTTTCTAGATATACAATCATATCATCTGCTAAGAGGGAAAGTTTGATTTCTTCTGACCCTATATGGATACCCTTGATCACCTTATCATCCCTAATTGTGATGGCTAAAACTTCCATTACAATGTTAAAGAGCAGTGGAGACAATGGGCAGCCTTGTCTGGTTCCTGATCTTAGTGGAAATAATTTCAATTTAACTCCATTCAATACAATATTGGCTGTGGGTTTGCTGTAGATGTCCTCTATCAGTTTAAGAAATGTCCCTTCTATACCAATTTTCTGAAGTGTTGTGATCATGAAGGGATGCTGGATATTATCAAAAGCTTTTTCTGCTTCAATGGAGAGAATCATATGGTCTTTGTTTTTTAATTTGTTTATGTGATGAATTATACTTACAGATTTATGTATATTGAACCAGCCTTGAATGGTTTTTTGATGTGTTGCTGGATTCTGTTTGTTAGGATTTTGTTGAATATTTTTGCATCTATATTGATTAGTGATATTAGTCTATAATTTTCTTTTTTTGTTGTTTCTTTTCCTGGTTTGGGGATCAGGGTGATGTTTGCTTCATAGAACATGTTGGGTAGTCTTCCTTCTTTTTTTACATTTTGGAACAGGTTGAGTAATATAGGTACTAGCTCCTTTTTAAAGGTTTGGTAGAATTCTGATGTGAAACCATCTGGTCCTGGGCTTTTCTTTTTAGGGAGATTTTGTATAGTTGATGGTATTTCAGAACTTTATATTGGCCTGTTCAACATTTCGACTTGATTCTGCCTAAGTCTTGGAAGGTGATGTGCTTCCATGTATTGCTCAATTTCATGAAGATTTTCATATTTCTGAGAACAAAGTTTTTTTGTAATATTCATTAAGGATTTTTTGAATTTCTGAGGAGTCTGTTGTTATTTCGTCTTTGTCATTCAATGAGATTAGAGATTTTACTTTTTCCCCCTGATTAGGTTGGCCAAAGGTTTATCTATTTTATTGACCTTTTCAAAAAAACTATTTTTTGATTTATTGATCTGTTGTATACTTCTTTTGTTTTCAATTTCATTTAATTCTGATCTAATTTTGGTTATGTCTTTTCTTCTACTGGGTTTGGGGTTGGCATGTTTTTCCTTTTCCAGTTACTTGAGATGTCCCATTAAGTTCTTAACTTCTTCTCTTTTCATTCTCTTGAGGAAGGCTTACAGGGCTATAAATTTCCCTCTTAGGACTGCCTTTGCAGTATCCCAGGGGTTCTGATAATTAATGTTTTCATTGTCGTTTTGTTCCAAAAATTTGGCAATTTTCTTCTTAATCTCATCTCTGACCCAACTATCATTCAGCATAAGGTTATTTAACTTCCATGTTTTTGTATGAGTATGCAGATTCCTGTTGTTACTCAGCTCAAGTTTTATTCCATGGTGATCCAAGAAGATGCATGGAATAATTTCTCTTTTTTAAAATTTATGGAGGTTAGACTTGTGACCTAAGATGTGATTGATTTTGGAGTTAGTTCTTTGAGTTGATGAGAAGTATGTGTATTCAGTTTTGTTGGTATAAAATGTTCTGAAGATGTCTGTTAAAGCCAAATGTTGGATGGTTAGGTTTAAATCTAAAATTTCTTTGCTCAGCTTCTTATTGGAGGGTCTATCCAACACTGCCAAAGGAGTGTAGAAATGTTTAACTATAATGAGCAGGAGGAAATCAAGTTGTTCATGTCTGTTAGAGTTTCTCTTATAAATTGAGGTGCATTCTTGTTGGGTGCATAAATATTAATAATTGAAATCTCATCATATTGACTATTACCCTTAACAAATCTGAAGTGACCATTCTTATTCTTCCTTACTTTTGTTGGTTTAAAGCCTATTGTGTCTGCAAATAGAATTACAACACCTGCTTTTTTTCTGATTACCATTTGCCTGAAATATGGACGACCATCCTTTCACCCTGAGTCTATATTTATCTTTTAAGGTAAGATGTGATTCTTGTATGCAGCAAATATCTGGCCTGAGTTTTTGTATCCTGTCAGCCAACCTGTGCCTCTTTAGAGGACAGTTTAAGCTGTTCACATTAATGGAGAATATTTATAAGTCTGGTAAAATTTTGGGTATCGAGTTTTTGAAAGTCCAGTGGACATTTTTAATCCTATAGTCACTGTGGAAGTTGGACTTTAATCAAAAGTTTTTTGAGTGAGTTTACTTTTGTGGTAGAGGATTGGTCAAAGGATTGGGCTGGTCATTATGGAGGATAGTTCTGAGAATATCCTGATGATCTGGTTTGGTTATGGCAAATTTCTTCAACATATGAATGTCATTAAAGTATTTAATTTCTCCATCATAAATGAAACTCAGTTTAGCTGGATACAGGATCTGGGGTTGAAAGTTATTTTGTTTTAGGAAATGAAAAGTTGATGACCACTCTCTTCTGGCTTCAAAAGTTTCAGCAGAGAGATTTGCAGTCATTCTAATATTCTTCACTTTGTAGGTAATAGATTTCTTACGTCTGGCTGCTTTCAGAATTTTCTCCTTCATATTAATTTTAGTGAAGTTAATTATGATATGCCGGGGGGATGTCTTTTTCAGGTTGAGTTGAGTTGTTCTGTGGTTCTGAAACTGTCTGCTATCTGAATTTCAGAATCTCTTGGCATATCTGGAAAATTCTCTGTTATAATTTTATGGAGAAAGGCCTCTGTGCCTTGCGAGGTCACTTCATCACTTTCAGGGATTCCAATGAGGCGGATATTAGCCTTCTTTGAATTATCCCAGAGCTGTCTGAGAGAATGATCCATTTTTCCTCTCCATTTCTCTTCCTCTTTGAGAGTTTCAGGACTTTGTCTTCAATTCCAGAAATTTTTTCTTGTGCTTGCTCCACTCTGTTACTGAGGGATTCTACTGTATATTTCAGATCTTTGAGGGCTGCAAATTCTTGCTTCAGTGCAAAATCTTGATGGTGGTTTTGTCTTTAAATCATTAAATTCTTGAAACAACTTTTGAATTTCTCCTCGAATTTATAATTGTGACTTTTGAATTACTCCTCGAATTTCTAATTCCAAAATTTCCTCCATTCTATTAATCTTGTTTGCAATCCAAATTCTAAATTCGATTTCTGACATCTCAGCCACCTGTTTAGAAATGGGATCTTCAGTTACATCTGCCATATATTCCTGGGGGTGTTGATCTATTCTGGTTATTCATGTTATCTGAGTTTTTCCTCTGATTCCGCCCCATGATTGTTTTATACCCTTTCACTTTTCCCCTGGACCTTTGTTGAGGACCCTTAAAGTGCTATGGTTGAAGAAACTGGGGACTTGTTTGGTGTGGTGGGGCTCAGTGGCTCTGTCTTATTTTCAGCTGGTCTCTGTGCAACCCTAGTGAAACAGTTACTCTGGGTTGAAGTCTCAGGGGGGCCTGCATTTCTGTCCCAGATCTGCTCCATGGTGGTTGCCACCTGAGAAGATGCCCAGCCTCCTTTGGTTGTCCAGAGTGACAAGGGGTGTGACTTTGGAATATCCGGGGCTGAACCCTATTGTTGCCAAAAATGGCTGCTGGTCTGTACCTTGGGGCACTGATGCTCTAGTGTGGTTCCCTCTCAGCTGACTATCCTCTCCTCACTCTTGTGCCACAGAATCAGCACTGACCAGCTGTAGTCCATGCCATTTTGTTTGTGTCCTTGGGGTTGCAGCTTGCTTCAGTTGGGTTGATGTGTGTTCTTCAACCTTCTCTCTTGGTGAAGCTCTAATCCACCAGATTAGTTGCTAAATTTCTGTCCTTTAACTCTCCTTCTGGATGGGAGCCTCTGTGAACTGTTTTGGTGTTTTTGGACTTGGCACTCAGTTGAACTGCCTTGGGGTGAGCTTGAGCAGGAGTGTAGAGAACTTGGGACGTTGTCTAGGGCCCCCAGACTGAGCTGCTGAGCTGGATGGAGGTAATAGTGTTCAGCTGTGAGCCATAGGGAGCCATTGTCTCCATGAATATTTTTAAAGCATAAATTTCAATATAAAAGAGCTCAGTGATTCCTCTTCCTTCATTTCTTTCTCCCTCTGTAAATACCAAATGTCTCCTATGGTCAGAGACTACACTATGAAATTACATTTATCTGTCATGACATAAAGAGGACATTTATGAACAAATATAATGCGCATATAAATATAGGCAAACATTTTAACAACATTGTATTACACTCTTTATCTCATTTTGTAATCTATATTTTAACTTATTATGATGTGAATATTTTTCATGCTCCCAATGATTTTATGCTAATCGTTAAAATGACTATATAGAAATAATTAGTCAAAGGAATTGTCCTTTTTGCCTTCATTTTTTGGTCAATGACATAGATAAACTTTGGGATTATTTTTAATGATTTAAAAAATTAGTAACTCTGGTAAATAAACCTGAGAAGCTATCATCATGAAAATTTCTTATTTTTTCTGCAAGTAATTTCCCAGAAAATGACAATATTGAAAGGCATATGGATTTTAAGAATGAATCTACTTTTACTTATTGTCAAGTCTAATTCATGTCTGACAATAAGAATAGCTACTTAAAGCACCTGTCCGCTTGAATACTAGGACAATGTAGGATACTGGAGGGAGAGTCAGTGCCATGTACAAGAAGTGAGAATACAGGATTCCAGCACAGGCATGTTCCAATCACCAAGCAGGGTCGTGGTGCCTGGACGGACAGCAATCTCTTCTGAGTAGAAAAGGAGGAGGCCAGAGCCTGGCACTGCCATAACAGCTGGAATGTTCAGGAAGAATATTGACCTAGAAGTAGACTTTGTGGGTGAGTAAAAATAACTTCAGAAGCCTATATAAGAAAACTCCCTAAGTCCCTGGTCAAAAACAGGGTTCAGAAGGTGTACCGCAATATCCGGCCAGCTCGTAGAAGGAAGGATTGCTGAGGAAAAAATAGTTAAACAGGTCACTGGAAAGCTGGATTCCCAGAAGCCAGTGGAGCTAGACTGCACCGCGGGAAGGTGATCTAGGACTTGGAGGCCCAAAGTCGCTAGCAAAAGGCATTGACTAGCACTACTTGGATGAATTTGACCATTTCTTAGAAATGAGTATTATTTGATACTCATTCATCAAAAATGAGTTTGATGAATGAAGAAATCAATTCTTTCTTGCCTGGAGCAATGCTTAAATTCCAAGAGGCTGCTAAGTGTGTGAATGGATCAACACTCATTTCTAATTATCCAGAGACCTTGATAGCATGAAGATATGTGCTTCAACAGAAACTTGGCAGTGGAAGTTTTGGAACTGTCTATCTTGTTTTAGACAAGAAAGCCAAACAAAAAGAGAAACTTGGTCCTGCAGCTGGGCATGGCAAGTCTGGGGAGACAACACACCAGGCATCTTTGGCCAGTGGGATCTGACTATAATCATCCCTTTGAGGATACAGGGAGCCAGCAAGAGTCTTCTGGATCCCAAGAGGATGAGAAAAACAGTGGAAAACTGGCAAGTGGTTGCGTGTGTTCAATTGACCTAATCATGCCAGCAACCATAAGTACAAGCAGCAGTGAGACTGCAAACCGGAAAGGCTTTACCTGTGAACTGTTTTAGTGTTCTTGGACTTGGCACTCAGTTGAACTGCCCTGGGGAGAGCTTGAGCAAGAGTGTGGAATATTTTGGGCATCCTCTGAGGCCCCAGACTGAGCCACTGAGCTGGGCGCAAGAAGCCATTGTGAAAGAAATGCCCCGGCAAGCCCCGCTCGCAGGGTCCCAGATCAAGGATCGGGTGGGACAAAGTAACCTAGTGACTGAGCAGCCTAACGGCAGGAGCTAAGCTGCCTTGCAGACTTAACCCTTAGGGGTGGAGTGAGACAGTTTTGGCACACTGGAGCCTTGGGCTGTTGCGCTGGGTAGAGTGCTATGACGTCACAGCTCATAGCAACCTCAAACTCCTGGGCTTGGTGCCACCCAGACCTCCATAAGACCTGTGCAGTGACCCCCAAATGCTGACAAGC
>CAUYPK010022426.1:0-17568 GCA_963574355.1 Loris lydekkerianus
CAGCAGCCACTGGTAAATTTCAAAAATAAAAATATATACCCAAAACAATTACAATAATTGAGGAATCAGTAGGTTAAATGCTTTTCAATATTTATTGCTAAAGAAAAACTGTAAACTAGCAACAACAACTTTAAAACTTTGAATAAAGTGCAGAAAACCGTAGCTTTAACAGGTAATCAAGCTAAATCACAATCACCGAATCAAATGACCTGTATGACCCGAGTATAAGCCGAGTTCGGGTTTTCGGCACAAATTTTGTGCCGAAAAAACTCAGCTTATACTCGAGTATATACGGTAACCCAAAGGAAAAATTAACTTTTTGATATCAGTAGGAAATGCAATTGTTAAAAGTTACTGTCTCAAATTTGCTCATGGACCCCTTTGCTTTAAGTATAACTAACATACTAGAATGGCTTTACATTCTCATCAGCAAACAACTGTTCTTTTTTTTTGTTTGTTTTTTGAGACAGTCTCACTTTGTCATCCTCGGTAGAGTGCTATGATGTCATAGCTCACATCAAACTCAAACTCTTGGGCTCAAGCGATTCTCTTTCCTCAGCCTCCCAAATAGCTGAGACCACAGGCGCCCACCACAATACCCAGCTATTTTTAGAGATGAGGTCTCGCTCTGGCACAAGCTGGTCTCGAACCTGTGAGCTCTGGCAATCCGCCCGCCTCAGCCACCCAAGTGCTAGGATTACAGGCGTGAGCCACTGTGCCAGGCCACAACAGTTGAATTTTATAATTAAATAGCTCAGGCTGTGTGAGGTGACTCAATGCCTGTAATCCCAGCACTCTGAGAGATTGAGGTGGGAGGATCCTTTGAGCTGAGAAGTTCAAGACCAGCCTGACCAAGAGCAAGACATCGTCTCCACTAAAAAAGAAAAAAGAAAAAAGAAAAAAAAAAAAAAGAAGAGGAAGAAAACAAATAAGAAAGAAAAAATTAGTCAGGCAGTGTGGCAGACACCTGTAGTCCCAGCTACTTGGGAAATAGAGGCAAGAGGACTGCTTGAGCCAAGGAGTTTGAAGCTGCTATGAGATAGGTTGACACCATAGGACTCTAGCCTGGGCAACAAAGTAAGAGTCTGTCTCCAAAAAATATAATAAAATAAAAATAGAAAATATGAGATTAAATTAAATATAAAAATTAATTTAAAAGAGCTCAGGCAAAACGTATACCTCTACCGGTTTAATAGTTTTGGGAATTTTCTGTCTCAGTTTCTGGTTCTACATGAGTGATAACAGTTAATGCTTCTTAAGTGCTTAACACAATGTATGTATGGCACATCCTAAGTGTTCATCAACAACTAGCAATTCTTAACTTTCCATGGCTAAGTAGGCATAATCCCTAAATATTCGTAGCATTTAGCCAAAATTCTTCTAGATAAGGATAAGCTTTTTACTATTAAGTTTACCAATAAGAAAACGCTCTGATCTAGTCATAAATCTGTTATTAAAATGTGTACAATTAAAGAATATACTATCTCAAAAAGATTTGAGTAATGTTACTCCATAATTATAGCTTTAACAAGACAGATAAAATCTTCAGAGTGATTTTTAGCATAATTTATAAAATTAATTAAACATTAATTTTTTTTGGGGGGGGGGGGGCATTTTTTTTTGGCCAGGGCTGACCCCACCATTCCTGGCATATGGGGCCAGCACCCTACTCCTTGAGCTAAACAATTTTTAATTCAACTTGTTAATATGTTGTTTAGGATACTGCATCCTCATTTATAAGTGACATATGTTTATAATTTCCCCTTTATAATAATATATTTTCTCCAATTTTAATATCAGGTGTACCCAGATCAAGTAGAATGATTTTGAAGTATTTCTTCTTTTTCTATTGTCTATCTGATCTGTGTTTCGAAACTTTCTTTTACTTTTATTTATAAATATTAGTTGTCTATTTTTGAGACTTAAAAAAATAATAAAAAGTTGACTCCATACTGAATCTCAGAGTCAAAGCATTCTATAATAGACATGCTCTTAATTGACATGAATGTTACTTTCTTTGCATCATTATTATCATTATTATTGTTATTGCTTAATATTTCAATGTAGCAATTATCTGATTCCTTTTCTGATCGTATTTATGTTCATTCGTTCTTTACGAGGTTTTTGTTTCTAGTCCTTATCTGAAATGTTATTGTTATTAAATTTTAAGCCTTTTTAATTTTGTGAAGGCAAAAAAAAAAAAAAAAAAAGGAAACCTAATAAATACATGTATATGTAAAAAAAAGAAGAAGAAGAAGAAAAAAAACTATGATGGGTCACCACCACAGATGCAGTCACAAAAAAAAAAAAAAAAAAAAAATTCTTATCAAGCTAAATTTGTTGAGTCATTTTTTGTGCAAAATAATACGGTAATTTACCCCTAAATTACTATGTTTACATAATGGTGAGGTAAAAAGAAAAAAAAAATCCAACTTTTTCAGCCCTATATTATATGACAAACACCACTCTCTGAAAGGGGGTAGTGTAAAGATTTCCCATACCAAAAATTTCCCACAAATCTGTAATAGGTAAGAAAACTTCTTCAATGATATAAATCAATATTTTAACTTTATTAATTTGAAGATCTATATTTAAAATAACTATACAAATATAATTTCTGAAATTCAGAAATCCTCATGCTATGCTGCAAAACTATAGGAAATCAGTCAAGACCTCTCTACACAAAGGCAAATTTAGGCTTAATCTTCTCAGTAAGGTCCTCAGCTGATTACTATACCTCTTCCTAAAAATGATCAGGAACTCAATTTTTTCTGAGTAAATCTGCCAAACTTCCTTTTTTGTGACAAGAGGGGTAAGCCCTTCAGGTCTCAAAGGAAACATAAATAAAAAATGTATATTCAAATGTACAATGTATTTAAAACTTTTTAATGAACCTCTTTCTCACTACAACTTATCTTTCTTTCCTACTCTAAAATAGCACTTCTCAACTGAGATGATTTTGGTCCCTTGGGTACGTTTAACAATTTTAACAAGGCCTGGAGTCATTGATCATCACTATGAGTGAGGTCAGGGGTGATGGCAAGGTACTGTCAATATCTGGTGGACAGGGAAACACACAGGGCGGCACAGCACACAAAGAAGAGTCCCAATAAAAAGGCACATATGCTAAGACAGATAAATCCTCTAGAATCATCTAATCCTTCTATGCACTCCACTCTTTTCTCAAAAAGTCTAGCACATAGTTCTATCACAGGCACTAAGCTAGTCACCAGAAATAGAAAAAAATCCCTGGCTATGTCATCTTGGGCAAATTATTTTACCTTTCAAAGCCTCAGGACCACCAGCTATAAAACAGGGGTGTTACTTTATGTGACTATTATTAAATGAGGTAATAAATACAAACCAATTAATAGAAACTGGCACACAAGAAAAGGTAGTTGTAGTTCTCACACTTCACCCTTATATATGTTCTCTTCTCTTGGTTTACTATTCTCTTGGTTTACTAAAGTTAATACTGTTTAAAAAAAAAAAAATTCTCTATTTATGAAATATATGAAGTCTTCATTACATTGTACTTATTATTGTTCCATAACACTTTATATCTACTCTCCCCAGTAACTAATAAAACTGATATCAATTCATAATAGTTTATCTTAGCTAAAGTCTCATTGTTTCAGCCATCAGAAATCTAAAACCAAGGCAGCACCTGTGGCTCAGAGAGTAGGGTGCCAGTCCCATATACTGAGATTCAAACCCAACCTTGGCCAAACTGCAACAAAAAAATAGCCGGGCACTGTGGGGGGCACCTGTAGACCCAGCTACTCAGGAGACTGAAGTAAGAGACTCGCCTAAGCCCAAGAGCTGGAGGTTGCTATGAGCTGTGACACCATATCACTCTATGGAGTGCAACAAAGTAAGACTCTATCTCTAAAAATAAAAAAATCTAAAACCAAAAGAGAGGTGAGGTTTACAATTAACATGTATTGAAAACCATGTATCTAAAATTCAAAATGTACATCATCAAAAAGAATAAAATACTTGGCAATAAATTTGATAAAAATTAAAAAAAAAAACAAACAAACAAAAAAAAAAAAAAAACATTCAAAATGCAATTTAAGAGGGCTGTGCCTATACTCAGTGAGTAGAGCACAGGCCTTATACACCAAGGCTGGTGGATTGGAACCCAGCTGAGGCCAGCTAAAACAACAATGACAACTGCAACAAAAAGTAGCCAGGCGTTGTGGCGGGCGCCTGTCATCACAGCTACATGGGAGGCTGAGGCAAGAGAATCGCTTAAGCCCAAGAGTTGGAGGTTGCTGTGAGCTGTGACGCCACAGCACTCTACCGAGGGTAACATGATGAGACTTTGTCTCAAAAAAATAAAAAATAAAAAACCCAAACCCTACACCAACCAAAAACAAAGTGTGTGACTTCTCACATCTTAAATGTGAATTCTGGGTTGCTTAAAAACACTATGCATGTGAAACAAAAATAGGAAACAAATTCTACGTGTTTCCTAAGTAATGACTAGCCATAGACTTTTGATCCTACATTTAGTTAAAAATTATTTCCAAACATCTTTCCCAAACACCAAATTGTCTTTCTGAGCTCATAAGACATCTTTATTTTTTTTTTCATTAAAAAACAGGAAAGTTAAGAAATGTCACCTTAATTAAATGTCACTCAGTAATACAAAGTATTATCATAATAAAATAAAACTTGGGTTGGGGGAGAAGGGTGGTGGTGGAAGTGAGAGACAAAAATAATAGGCAAATCCCTACCTGAACCAACTGGAGATGAGCCAACACTAAGACTTTGTAAACTTCCATTCCTGAGTAATGTAGGAGATTTCTGAAGACTAGAGCTTGTTACGCTTCCTGCAGCTGATGCTACAGATGATGTTGGTGAAGCAGAAGAAACTGAGAGATGAGAAACATTCTCTTGACTTTTGTTTCCTTTGGGTCTACCAGGCCCATGCTTACTTTGTTTATTTCCTTTCCTTTTCTTTTCCTTTACAGTTTCTTCTTCTATGCCAGAAGTTTGAGCCCGCTTATATCCTGCTGTAGGAAGGCTGGAATTACCCAAATCTCCAGGTGAACTTTCAAAGCTTTTAGGCTGTGAAATAACAGCTGAGGTCGAAGGGAGACCAATTAAGGAACTAAAACTATTTACCCCCCCTTCCTGGCTTCCAGACTCTCCTTTATGTACATCTTTGGTTGATGATGACTGCTGGGAGTGAGCATAACTGTCATTACGCAGATCTGAGTCTGTAAAGCTCAAGAAATCCTGGGGAGACTGCACTGAACTTCCAGAAGATGATTTTACACTGCCTGGAGTTCCTGAAAAACTGCCTGTAGTGAAAAAAAATAGGGTAGGAAAAGAAAAAAAGTGGATGCAAAAGTTCCCACGAGCAGCAGACGTGATACAATCATCAAAGAGAAGAGTGGGTAAAAAATATATAACTACATCACTATATACCAAGCCTAGATTTGAAAATTTACCTCTAAAATTACTATTATTTTTTTTTTTTTTGAGACAGAGTTTCACTTTGTCACCCTCAGTAGAGTGCCATGGCATCACAGCTCACAGCAACCTCCAACTCTTGGGCTTAGGCAATTCTCTTGCCTCAGCCTCCCAAGTAGCTGGGACTACAGGCGCCTGCCACAACGCCCGGCTTTCTAAAATTATCTTTTAAAAACACTTGTCATTTTATAGGCACTATTAAATATTTACTCTTGAATTGCAGGCTTTAACTTTACACAATTACTAAGATATGAGATGTGGTTTATTGAACCTACCTTTTGCCATAGCAGAATTCCTCAGTTCTCCCCCCAAACACCTCAGGTATGCCTGAGGCAGAACTAAAGACAGCAACCTCCTTGAGACAGTCAGTAAAGGAGACCTGTCAAAACTACAGTTCGACTATGAATGTCTGAGGAACTACTACTTTTTAAAATATTAAATATATGATTATAAATGTTCCCAACATACAAAAAGAACCAAAAGATGTTTCTTTAGGGTTGTGAGTTCTAAGCTTTAACTTTAAGACATACTAGTGATTCTCATTATTCAGCTATTATTCCGCTGAATCTACCCCTAGCAAAACACAGATTTCATCAAAGAATGATCAGGGATTGTAATCTAATCTATACCTTACATTCTCCCAGTATGCTTTGCACAAAGGTGCATACAGTAAAGAAACTAGTCACAAATGCTATTCTCTCCCTACTCTGTAAAGAACGTTAGCAGCCCACCATATTATAATGAGATATAAGAACCTCCAAGTTCTTAGTTGCCTGATAGAAAATTAATACGTTCTGAGATGAAAAAAACAGTTTGGTCCACCATCCCATTTCATTATATCCTATCCATGTTTGCCAGGTTAAAGTAACAAGTTTTGAGACTCCGTCATGACCACACATTTATTATGCCTCATAAAACTAAACCATGTCATATTTTAGCTTAAGTTTCTGGAAACAAAAACTCCAAATATATTGTTTTACTGGAGTGGAAAATAAATTTCAGACTAGAGGTTAACTTTTATTGCATATTCACAAGTAATCACATATAAATCCACCTATGTATTTACAGAGACTTTTTTTCTTCACACATAAGAATACATTTTTAATTAAAGTCCCAAGGTTTTAATTTTTAAATTTTAGCCTCCTCTGAAATGGCTTATTAAAAAAAAAAAAATCAATAGTTCTAAAACTTAACTCTTTCAAGAGTGCCTCTGGTTTACTAATTTACAAAATTATTTATATCTATGCAGGCATTTTCAGGCTATGTCTACACAGAAAAACATACATATTAAGGAGTCATTTATATAACATCCATCATTTAAAGATAGCCACAATTTGCCACATAATTTGCAGCTATTAGAAGTTCTTTATTATCCATTCTGATCTGTCACCATCTGCTTTCTTCTACACTTTTTTGTTTTTACAGCTGGTGTTAAAAGCTCACTACAGTGTAAACTTACTTTTAAATATTTAGTATATGTAATACTTTAAATGTGTATTTTATCAAAGTTCACATACTTCTTGCTATGAGAAAAACTAACCAATTATCTTAAATACCCTACCTTTAAATCTCAACTTTTAAAATTTTTGTAATTATAAAAACATATAATTATAAAACATATAAAAATGTAAAAACATAACACATTCTCCTGGAGGCTAAAAAAAGGTCAATGATGAGAAGTTCAACAAAGTGGGGTATTTCTTTTCTATGTGAATTAGTATTTCTCAGATAAAAACTCAAGAAAAAAATGGTGGGGGGGGATGAGGTCTTATTTATAGAAGCATTGACTGAGCTCTGCTAATATCACATTCAAAATGTGAATGAAACTCTATTAAGGATTGATTACGGTGTTACTATTTCTTTTGTTTTCCAAAGCAGTATAAAAGAGACAAATACCGGCTGGCCATAGTGGTTCACGTCTATAATCCTAGCTTACGCCTGTAATCTTAGCACTCTGGGAGGTCGAGGCAGAAGGATCCCTTGACCTCGGGAGTTCAAGACCAACCTGAGCAAGAATAAGCCTCCATCTCTCATAAAAATAAAATAAAAATAGAAAAATTAGCCAGGTGTTGTGGTGGGCACCAGTAATCCCAACAACTTGGGAGGCTGACTCAGGAGGTTCACTTGAGCCCAGGGGTTTGAGGTTGCTGGAGCTATGCTGACACCATGGCACTCTAGCCTGGGCCAACAGAGTGAGACTCTGTCTCCAAAAAAAAAAAACCTCACAAATACAAATTTTAAAAATTTGGTAATGTAAAACAGTAAATCTGGTGTTTTAACCTTTTTTATTTGTATAATCTTTTGCTGAACATATAAGGCACATACATATACAAAGTCTACAGGACTTGAAAACCTTCAAGCCCAAAATAACTACTTGTATGATACACATTTTAATGAGAGGTCAGCAGACTAAGCAATCTCTCTACAAATTCAAATTATATCTTTCTAAATTTGGGGTATAAGTTTTATTAATAACAGAAGCTTAAAGGGGGCTAAAAAATTTTTTTTCCTCCTTTACTCTGAGAGTTAAATCTAAGGGGAGAGAGGGAGGGCATTTATTGTATATTTTACTGACATAGCTTCCTCCTAAAACTTTAATGTTTCTATTTCTCAAAATATTTATGTCCACATTAAAAATTATACAAATTAGAAACCCAGAACATAAGATTAGTGTATGCTAAAGTTTACCTGAGTTGTTCTGTTCTCCATAAAACGACCAATATAAAATACAGCATGCCCAATTAATTTTGTTTTTCAGCTAAATTACTTTACAGTGTATCTCATGTAATATTCAGGACCTACTTATACCAAAATATTATTCATTGTTTATCAGAAACTCAAATTTAACTGGGCATCGTAAACTTCAACCTTTATAATAAATGCATTAATCATCAACAACTATTATTTACTAAGACCTATTTAGATCCCCTAAAAATTCTTCAGAATTTATCTACCTTAACTGTTTTTAATGTTTAATTGGGAAAAGTAAATTTAAAAACTTATAGAAAAGGAAGACTGTTTTACAGAATAGAAAGAAAAACTCCAGCTTTTATTATTTTTCTCCTCAACCTTAAACTTTATACCTTATCTACTTAAGAAATTACAGTTCAACTTTGGAAGCAGAAATTGTAATATACAAAGAAAGCAAAAGTCCCAAAAACGTTTTAGAAGGAAGCACTAGTCTCTGAAGTAATCCCACTATTGCAACTAATCATACATACATTCTAGATAATCTAGAATGATCTACTGGTTAAAAGCAAAAAAAAAAATACTTTTATAAAACATAACTACTACTGACCATCATTAAGAACAAGTATTTAAACTAACGCATCATAAATGATACCTTGTGGAAAGGGGCTAGCTGCTGACACAGTTGTTCCTGGATTTCTTCCACCTCCAGGCTTTCTTCCCCTTTGACCTGAGCTGTGAGCTGAAGATTTCTTCCCTTTGCCCTCTGACCCTCTAGTCTCTGAAACATCTTTTCCACTAGAGGTGTGTGCAGAGACTTCCTGGAAATTTGCATTTGTAAATCGTGCTGTAGTATCTTCCAAGCGCTTCAGTGATCCAGATATAGAGTTGTTGCTAGTGCTTGTGTAAGTCTAACATTTTGATTCAAAAAAGGAAGTAAAAGGAAAAAGAAGTGATTACATTTTGACTACAGAAAACAACAGATGACAATAAGAATAATAAATAATTATTGGAATTGTGAGATAAAACAAAATTTTCAGTTCTAAAAATATTAGTTCACCTAAGAAAATTATGTAAAAACAATCAAAGTCTATTATAACTACTTTTCTTTTTCTCAAAAAAAGTATAGGTACTTTATAGGATGGCTGTTTGAGGACCAAACTGCAGCAATTAATAAAAGTATGTATTAGTCATATTTATTAAGTGACACACAGTAATACTGAAGGTACTTATTTCTCCAGCAACATCGTTTTGAACAAGAACATACTATACCCTAGACATGAAAGTTAAATAAGTTTTAATGTTCAACACAGAAAGGCAACAATTAAAAGGATAGTGCTACAAATCCACTGGAGAACTGACTATTCACGACATTTTAAGTCTCTAACATAGGACAGAGCATGAACTTTTAAAGAATTGAGGTGAAGGCTCCTTTTCAAAAAACAGAAGAAAGCCTTTGAAAAGAAATCATTTTTTCCAAATATTACATAAAGAAAAAACATGTACATTGCAAAGTTAAGATTTTTATTACTATCCCTAAAATTATCATTCTATTCATCTAGATTAAGATTCTTTCAACAATTAGTTCGTAGTTTTTAGTAATCGTTTTTTATATTAGCTATGCCCAAATAATGGCAAATCAAATGACTATGAAAGTTTACTACATTTATCAACATGCTTAAAAATTAAAGAATTGTAAGGTCCACCGGGACAGAGATTTTTTGATGTTGCCATTAAATCCACTACCTACATCATAAAGTTCACTAAGTACCTAGAACAATACTGGTACTACATTTTTTGTTGAATAAACAACGAATAACTTTGTAATGCATTTATCTAAAATCTCTGATGTAAAAATAAAAAAAAAAATCTGAAAATATGCAAAGGAGAAATTTCCCACATATAGCCACCACTCAGTACAATCAGATAAATTTGAAAAATGAGAACATGATAATAAAATCGATTTTCAAAATGGCTTGTGTTTTTAGCAAAAGCAAAGTTTAAAAGGGAATAAAAGATGTCGAATGTTCTGAAAATCAAATACTACTTTTCTGCTACTTGTCCCCAGAAGCCACCCCCAGCCCCTGTCATCTCACTGCCAACAGATTTTCATCATCAAATACAAGAAACATAAAAAAAAAAAAAAAAAATCACTATTCTAACAAACTACAATCCACAAACAACAAAAGATTCAAAGTAAGTTTGAAAGAAAAAAAAAATCCCATTTAACAAACCAATCACATTTAAGCTGATGAAACTTCATGGCTTACTTTAGAAACATGAACCTTTTCCATGCTGGGCAGGTCAATTTGGAAACTACCCCACCTCATTTTTCAAATATTTTTTCCAATTACTTGAGTTGATCCTGAGGTTCTCCACTCCTCTCACATCTGATCCTTGTATGACCTAGTGAAGTTTAAAAGTCATCTAAGAAAACACAGTGGTGTTCTTCACTCATGTACTTTGTTCATGTATCAAATAAAGGATGGAGAGAAAACTGGGTGGAGTGCTACAAATGGAAATATGCTATTCACTTCCACATGATGATCTAAATTAGGGATGGTCAATTTTCCCACTTAGTTAATGGAAATGTCCTGCTTACCTCCTAAGGTATTAATATATACCTGTCTGTAAAACCAATGAAAACATGACATTTGGAAGAAACAGTATTACAAAGAAAACAATGAATGCAACAATCAAATTTCACTGACAAAAATCATACTAAATAAAACCATAACTGAGTATCTTTTCATTTCACACTTAAGTTTAAAAGGAAATCAGACTTCTTAATGTGAAAAGAATGAAGATGAAGATAACAATGTAAAAGAATTATATAAAATGACCACCCCCAAAAAGCTATGTTGTTTCATTAAAAGAGAGATCTCTACTTTAACTACATATTTGAAAATGAAAAAGTACTTGGTCTGGGGAAGGGACTAGCTCCATAATGTGCTGTTGAGACAATATGGCACTGGGCAATTCCATTATAAACATACGATCACTCAAAATCGAGAAGGAAAGAGGATAAAGGAGAGCAGAAGAGTTGGCAGAAGGCTGAAAAAGGCACAGGAGTAAGCCAAACACTAAATTCACAAAATCTGTCGATTCCTCAGTTTCACATCCTAAATGCCTCTCACATTATAGGCATCACTCTGCTCTGAGTGTAATTCTAGTATTTAAAAATACTTATTTTTCATGCAAATTGGACCATAAAATGCAAACTACTTCATTTGGTACTCAACTGAAGAATATGTGGTCTTTCTGCTCTTTTCCACTACAGATAAAACTGGATATTTGGCTGTACTGAAAGTCTCTAAAGCAGTGCATAAATACATCGCTCCATATTGTGATTTACGGCAATAATGAAACTTTTAAAAAGATAATTTAGAATGTGTGATTTTGGTTTCATATTGAACTACGATTATTAATCCTCGGGTAAGATGCAACACCAACATACCAAATCGACAACATTAATTTCCTACTTAAAACAAAAATATTAATACTAAGTAACCAAAGAAAAAGCAGCTTTTTTTTTTTTTTTTAAGAATGGTTACCTCAGATTAGTCTGCAAAGCTCTATTATCTACATTGGTAAAGAGAGCAGGAACAACCAAGAGCTAGGCCTCCAACCACAAGTAAACACAATATGTTGTTTAAAATTTAAAATAAATCTCAGGAGTCTGAGACCAGCCCAAGTATTTTTTTGTCTCTACTAAAAATAGAAAAGTTAGTTGGCCACAATGTTGTGGTGGACCTAGTGCATTATTTGAAGCTTTTATGAGTCAACTGATAGTGCCTAATTTTAAATTCCTCTTTTTATGAGACAGGATCTTGATATATGTCACCTGAGCTAGAGCTACAGTGCCATGGAGTCAGTCTACCTCACAGCAGCCTCAAACTCAGTGGGTTTCAGCAATCCTCTGACTTCATGAGCCTAGGGCTATTTTTAGAGATGCCTTGTCAGTATTGCTCTAGCTCAGGCTGGTCTTTAACTCCTAAACTCAGGCAATCCACCCACCTCAGCCTCCCAGTGTGCTAGCATTACAGGGTCAGGCACCTAAGCTGGCCTAAGAACCCAAGATTTTTTTTTGGAGACAGAATCTCACTATGTTGCCCTCGGTAGAGTGCTCTGTCATCACAGCTCACAGCAACCTCAAACTCTTGGGCTTAAGTGATTCTCTTGCCTCAGCCTCCCAAGTAGCTGGGACTACAGGTAACAGCCACAAAACCCAGTTATTTATGTTGTTGTTGTCATTGTTTTTAGCAGGCCGGGGCTGGGTTTGAACCCACCAGCCCCATACATGTGGACGGCACCCTAACCACTGAGCATGGGTACCGAGCCAGAACCCAAGATTTCTTAAATGATGTCTTGTATGATTAAAAAAACAAAGATATAAATGAAATCAAATATTTCCTCAGAAAAATGTAATCTAGAAAACAGAAGAAGTACTAAAAGAAACAAAACTGTTGATCTAGGATTCCACGGCCAACTAAAATATCTTTCAAAACAAATGCAAAACAAACAGCTTTTTGGATATAAAAGCTAAAAGAACCAATCACCAGTAGCCAACACAATAAATGCTAAAAGATGTCTTTTAGGCAGAAGGAAAACAACAAATGAAATGCAGAGGGTGGCACCTGTGGCTCAAAGGAGTAGGGCACCAGCCCCGTATACCAGAGGTGGTGGGTTCAAACCCAGCCCCGGCCAAAAAACAAATAAACAACAACAACAAAAAAAAAAACTGAAATGCAAATCTATAAAGAGGGATGGAGACCACCAGAAGATAAATACATCCTTTATCCTGGAAGGGTAAGTTCTAATACCCACCACAGTAGATCGAATACCCACCACAATAGATGCCTGAAATCACAGCAAATGGCAAATCCTATAAACACTATGCTTTTTCTACGTAGTAAGAGGAGAGAGTGTACACAATGTGGATACACTGTCCTGTAAGGGACAAAAGAGAATGGTGCAAGATTTCGTCACACCACTCAGAATGGTGTGCAATTTAAAACTATGAATTGTTTATTTCTGGAATTTTCCATTTAGTATTTTCAGACCTCAGTTGATTACAGGTAACTGAAAACCACAGAAAGTTAAACCTACTGTATAAAATAGTAAAACTATACATAAGAAAGAATTTTTCATTGACAACCATAGAAAGTTAAACCAACTGTATAAAATAGTAAAACTGTACATAAGGAAGAATTTTTCATTACTTGACAGTAGATTATTTACTTAGAGCAAAAGCAATCACAATTAATTATAAGATTTAGAACATATACACAATTTTTTTTTTAATTAGAAAATAGCACCATGAACCAAAAGTAGGTAGGAATGGATATATGTAGCTATAAAGTTCTTATAAGTGAAATAGACTCAGTGCCTGTCGCTCAAGCAGCTAGGGCGCCAGCCACATATACCAGAGGTTCGAATCCAGCCCCAGCCTGCCAAGCAATAATGACAACTACAACCAAAAAATAGCCGGACTCTGTGGTGGGCACCTGTAGTCCCAGCTACTTGGGAGGTTGAGGCAAGAGAATCGCTTGAGCCCAGGAGGTTGCTGTGAGTTGTGATGCCATGGCACTCTACTCAAGTGACAGCTTGAGGGTCTGTCTCAAAAAAAAAAAAAAAAAAAAAGTGAAATATATAATATTGCTTCAAGGTAAACACTGCTAAGTTAAAGATGCTATACTATAGTCTTGAAAGCAATCAATATAGCAGTACAACAAAGAATTATTGCAAATCAGACAAAATGGAATCATAACCCAAAATACGACAGGAAGAGGAAGGAGGAAACAAATGAAAAGATGGGTGAAAAAAAAGGATTAGCAATGTTACATTAAAATATAAACATATAAATAATCATATCATATGTAAATTCTCTAAATACCCCACCTGAAACAAAGACTGCTGTAATCCTAGCATTCTGGGAGGATGAGACAGGTGGACAGCTTGAGCTCATGAGTTCAAGACCAGCCCAAGCAAGAGTGTGACCCCTCATCTCTACCAAAAATAGGAAAACTAGCCTGGCATCTTGAGGGTTGCCTATAGTCCTAGCTGTATGGGAAGGCTTAGTCAAGAGGATTTCTTGAGCCCAAGAGTTTGAGGTTGCTGGGAGCTATGATGATGCCACAACATTCTACCCAGGGCAACAGAGTGAGACTATCTCTAAAACAAACAACAACAAAAAAAAAGGTATAAAGATTGTTGCAATGATTTAATAAACTCAAGATTCAACTATGTGCTGCCTCAAGACATTCATTTTAAATACAAAGACACAAAAGGATTACAAGTATGGGAAAGAAACATCAAGCTAAGACTAAACAACTCATCCATCCAACTGATGGAACGCTGACAGCTTGGTACACCTAAGTAACAGAGAAAACCCTCAGGCCACACAGCTCAGCCCAGGGCAGGGGGGATAGAATGGGAGAGAGGGGGTGGCCATCCTTTTGTGAGTTTTGCCTCCCAGAGCTCTAGCAGGTGCACGCAGTGAACTCAGAGAAAGATCTTCCAAAACTTCCCACCACAGCAGAGAAAAAGAACTATTTGAAATAGCCAGAGACTTTTGTTTTCCTTAACAAGGTCTGCCCTCAGGAGAAACTATAGTAGAACTTCCATAGTTGACCACCATCCTACACTGACTACACCACCTCCTTAAGTTGGCCTAATTTTCGTACACTGGACAGGCACCATGTGTACTAAGACCTAGTTCCTTATGTTGACCACTTATCTATGTTGATGAGTTTGTTACAATCCCTTGGGTAGTCAATTTACTTAAGTTCTACTGTATTTAACCCATCTGCTACAGTTTTCTCAGAGCCTAACTGACCTGGGCAAAGAGAAATGTCTAACTTCAGGCCACTCTAGACATCCCATTGCCTTAAGAGAGAAAAAAAACTAAGTTCTTCAGAGAGAAACTTGGACCTATATGAAGAAAAGAGGGCATCAGAAAATGAATAAGTGAAGGCAAAACTAAAACTTTTATGTTTTCTATTCTTAACTGATCTAACAGGTAAAATTGTTTGTTCAAACCAGGGATAGCAAGAATGTATATGATTGCTATATATAACACAAACATATATGCCTAAAATGAATGATAACAGTGATACAAGAACAGGAAGGCAGAATTAGCACCATGTGTTATTACAAAGACTTGCACTGCACATGAATTAGTATAGTGTTATTTGAAAGAGGACCTGGGTTACTCACAAAGTTTAGATGACAAAACCAGGAACAAAAAGAAGGGCAACGAACAGGTTGGGCACAGTGGCTCATGCTTGTAATCCTAAAACTCTGGGAGGCCCAGACAGTGGATTGCTTGAAAGCAGGAGTTCAAGACCAGCCTAAGCAAGAGTGAGTCCCTGTCTCTACTAAAACAGAAAACTAGCCAGGCATGTAGTCCCAGCTATCCAGAAGGCTAAGTCAAGAGGATCTCAAGCTGAAGTTTGAAGATGTCATAACACTCTACCCAGGGTAACAGAGAATGTCTCAAAAAGGGAAAAAAAAAAAAAGGTAAACTTTAATTTTTCAAATGCCTATATTGGAAAAATGTTCTCAAATGTCATCAGCTTCTACCTTAATAAACCAGGAAAATAATAAAATTTTAAAAACCCTCAAAGTTAAGTTGCTGAAAGAAAAAAAAAAAATCAGGAGATATGAGTAAAATACAAAAGATAAAAATAGAGAAAAATGCCAGGGGGACAGGGGTCTCTAACTCCTGGTTTCAAGCAATCCACTGTCTGTGCCTCCCAGAGTGCTAGGATTACAAGAATGAGCCACTGTGCCCAGCCTATTTGTTGCCCTACTTTTTGTTCCTGGTTTGTCATCTAAAAGTAACCCATATCCTCTTTTCAAACAACACTACACTAATTCATGTGCCGTGCAAGCCCTTGCTAATAACACATGGTGCTAATTCTGCCCTTATTCCTTGTATCACTGTTATTCATTTCAGGCATATATAAGCATGTGTTCTATATAGCAATCATGTACATTCTTGCTATCCCTGGTTCAAACAAACAATTTTACCTGTTAGATGAAGTAAGAATAGAAAACACAGGAAGTTTTAGTTTTGCCTTCACTTATTCATTTTTGATGCTTACACCTATAATCCCAGCACTCTGGGAGGCCAGATGGGTGAGTTACATGGGTGCAGGAGTTCAAGACCAGCCTGACCATGAGCCAGACCCCACCTCTAAAAACAACCAGGCACTGTGGCAGAGGCCAGTAGTCTCAGCTACTTGGGAGGATGAGGCAAGAAGATCAATTATGCCCAAGAGGTTCAGGTTGCTGTGAGCTATGATGCCATTGCACTCTACTCAAGGTGACAAAGTGAGACGCTATCTCAAAAAGAAAAGAAAAGAAGAGAGAAGGAAAAATATCATCGAATCCAAAAGCAGCAAAAAAATTGGTATTTTAGAAAATACAACAGCATCGAGAAAGATTAAATATTTAGAGATTAAACTAAGATGTACAAGACCTGTTCACTTATTTCTAAAATTAATTACAGATCTAAATATAACTGGATATACTATGTTGATGGATCAGAAGACTCAATATTAAGATAGAGATTCTTCCTCCAAAGTTTGATAGATTAAAATACAGTTCCAGTGAAAACATCAGCAGTCTTATTTCTACAAATTGACAATCTTATTCTAAAATCCACATAAAAATGCAAAGAACAAAATAACTTTGGTAAAAAAGAAGAAAGCTGAAGGATGGACCTTACCTGACACATAGGGTTATTATAAAGCTGTGGTAATCAAGACACAGGCACTAATGTGAAGACAAATCAATGGAACAGAAGAGTACAGAGGCTTGGCGCCTGCAGCTCAAGAGGCTAAGATGCCAGCCACATACACCAGAGCCGCCAGGTTTGAATCCAGCCCGGGCCTGCCAAACCACAATGAAAACTACAACCAAAAAATAGCCAGGTGTTGTGGCGGGTGCCTGTGGTCCCAGCTACGTGGGAGGCTGAGGCAAGAGAATCGCTTAAGCCCAACAGTTTGAGGCTAAGCTATGACATCACAACACTCTACCCAGGGCGACAGCTGGATGCTCTGTCTCAAAAAAAAAGAAGAGTACAGACTGGAGCCTTGGGCTGTTGACTTGGGTAGAGTGCCCTGATGTCACAGCTCATAGCAACCTGAAACTCCTGGACTAGGCACCGCCCAGACCTCCATACGAGGTGTGCAGCGACCCCTGACCAGTGACCCACACCCACTGGGGCTCCACATTCCCTGACCAGGAACTGCGGGAGCCACGCAACCCTGCATCCCCCCTCCTGTGTCCTCTCAGCCTCCACATTAGCTCAACCATCTGACCAGGGACTCTGGTAGCTGCGGGCCCTCTGGAGCCCTACCTGCCTCTGCACAGAGCCCTTCTCCTGGC
>CAUYPK010022427.1:0-32176 GCA_963574355.1 Loris lydekkerianus
TTATGATACAGAACACATTTTGGGAACTTGCGGTCCTGTTCTGGATAGTTTTTGTTAAAGGATCTATATTTGTCTATTAAGGTAAGATGTGACTCTTGTATGCAGCAAATATATGGCCTGAGTTTTTGTATCCAGTCAGCTAACCTGTGCTTCTTTAGAGGACAGTCTAAGCCGTTCACATTAATGGAGAATATTGATAAGTCTGATAAAATTTTGGGTATCGAGTATTTTGAAAATCCAGTGGACATTTTTAATCCTTTCACCACTGTGGAAGTTGGAGTTTGATCAAAGTTTCTGAGTGAGTTTACTTTTGTGGTAGAGGATTGGGCTGGTCATTATGGATAGGCCTGAAAATATCCTGAAGAGCTGGTTTGGTTATGGCAAACATATGAATGTCATTAAAGTATTTGAATTCTCCATCATAAATGAAACTCAGTTTAGCTGGATCCAGGATCCAGGATTGAAAGTTATTTTGCTTTAGGAAATTAAAAGTTGATGACCACCCTCTTCTGGCTTGAAAAGTTTCAGCAGAGAGATCTTCAGTCATTTTAATATTCTTCCCATGCATCTTAGAATGGGTACAGGCGATTGCACTAATGTACACAGCTATGATTTAACAATAAAAAAATTTAAATAAAAAAAATATTCTTCCCTTTGTAGGTAATGGATTTCTTACATCTGGCTGCTTTCAGAATTTTCTCCTTCATATTAACTTTAGTGAAGTGAATTATGATATGCCTGGGGGATGTCTTATTTAGATTGAGTCATGCTGGGGTTCTGAAACTGTCTGCTATCTGAATTTCAGAATCTCTTGGCATGTCTGGAAAATTCTCTTTCATAATCTCACAGAGGCCCATGGAGAAGGGCCTCTGTGCCTTGTGAGGCCACTTCATCACTTTCAGGTATTCCAATGAGATGGATATTAGCCTTCTTTGAATTATCCCAGAGCTCTCTGAGAGAATGATCCATTTTTGCTCTCCTTTTCTCTTTCTCTTTGAGAGTTTGGGAGCGTTCAAAGGCTTTGTCTTCAATGTCAGAAATCCTTTCTTCTGCTTGCTCCACTCTGTTACTGAGGGATTCTACTGTATTTTTCAGATCTTTGAGGGCTGCAAATTCTTGCTTCGGTGTGTCAAAATCTTTGGTGGTTTTGTCTTTAAATTCATTAAATTCTTAAGACAACTTTTGAATTTCTCCTCGAATTTCTAATTCCAACTTTTGAATTGTTGCTCAAATTTCTAATTCCAATTTTTCCTCCATTTTATTAATTTTGCTTGCAATCCAAATTCTGAATTCGATTTCTGACATCTTGGCCAGCTGTTTATGAATGGGATCTTCAGTTACATCTGCCATATCTTTCCTTGGGGGGGGGGGGGGGAGTTGATCTATTCTGGTTATTCATGTTACCAGAGTTTTTCTGCTGATTCCGGCCCATGATTATTTTACACCATTTGATTTTTCCCCTGGAGCTTTGTCGAGGACCCATACAGTGCTATGGCCTGAGAAACTGGGGACCTATTTGATGTGGTGGGGCTAAGTTGTTCTGTCTTATTTTTATCTGGTCTCTATCCAACCCTAGTGAAACAGTTACTCTGGGTTGAAGTCTCAGCTGTGGAGAAATACCAGCAATTAAGTCACCCCACCCTCCACAGGCAACAATTGGAAAAGGAAAATCAAACCTTCCTACAACCACACACCCAGGGCACCACCTGAATAGTCCTTGGGCAATTGGCTCAGTTCAAAAGGTCCAAATCAATTGTCTCAGTCAGCACCTGTCTCAGGTGGGGTCTCTGGCAACTGGATCACAGGGGTCTCGTGACTACTCTGATATGGCTTGCTCCAGTGCTCCGTGGAGTCAGGAGAACCCACCCAGTAAATAGATCAGTCTGGGAAGGTTGCAGCCTCGTTCCCTACCTTGTACCTCTGTCACATCCAGTCACTGATAGTCCAGCAGGGCTTTGACTCAGTTGCTTGTAGTGAACAGATACTCCAGGGGTTTGCATCTGCCTGAATCACAAGGAAATCTATTTCTGCTCAGCCAGGCCACTGCACTCTTCCTCTATCTAGCTGTGGGAGGTGAGGCCTGACAACCTTGTGTGCTTAATGGAAGCTGAGGGGTGTTCACTCAGTTCCAGCCCCACCCCTGATTGATGTTACTGACAGAACAGAACAGAACAACTTTGTGGGAATTTGTTTCTGTCCCTGCTAAATTCCCCTGCAGAAGAGAAGCTGTTTTGAGTTCTCAGAGCCTGTGCCTCAGGCCCTGTCTTTGCTCCTGCAAGTTTGTATTCAGTTACCTGTCAGTTCTAGCCTCCTGTCTTCCTTTGTCTATAGGCTGACGATCCCCCGAGGGCCGGTGCATCTTAGGCTCAGTAAAGCGGTCCTCTGGGTCCTCTTTATTATTTTTAAAGGCAATTTTGATACCTTATCTGTATCTATAAGATATTCAGATTATTTTCTTTGCCTTTGAATGGATGAGATGACTTATAGTACTTTTAAGTAAATAGCAAATTGCAGTGTGGTTTATGATAGATGGAGGCGAGATGTGAAAATTTGTCATTGGCGGTACGTTGTATACAGGTCTTGCAGCTCTACCAGGTAACAACTGAAGTTTTCATGTTGGAATGTTTTATAAGTGCTTGCCAAAAATTTGTCTCTAGGATTTGCCAAGGACTAGGTCACTTAGCTGATTAGAACTCTATGCTTAAAAAAAAAAGTTTTAAAATGATATTTGAATAGGTAAGGTTGGTTTTATTAATTGGCTGTAGAGTCTCCCTTTAAAATTTAGTTTTTAAAATATAATTTGATTGTACTTGAGTTAAAATTCCTGGATTTAAATCAATTACTTAACTGTGTGACCCTGAATAAGTTGCTTCATCTCCCTGTGCTTGTTGACAGTAATTCTAATGCCTGCTTCACAGAATTGTTGTTAAATACTAAAGGGAATTATAGGTTTTGGACCTGAATCCAGGGCTTGATGCACAATGCATGAACAGTCAATGTCAACTATGACTATTAATATTAATATTAGTAATACTAGAAGAAGTTTCACCTGTTAGGGGTCACTAACTGTTCACCCTTTCAGTAAGAATGCAACCACTGGGTGATCAATGATATCACACCCCTTGGAGTTAAGATTTGAGTTTCTGTAGTAAAATCTTGGTTCTGCCACTTGCAAGGTGTTTGACTTTGGGCAAATTACCCAACTTCTCTGCCTCAGTTTCCCTATCTGTAAAATGGAGATGGTGAAGGCCAAGCCTTCTGCTAGCTCACCTACCTCACAGGAAATTTTGAGAATTAAATGAGATAACCCCCTTGAAGACTTGATATAATGCATAGAGTAAGCTTTCAAAAGTTAGCTCCTCCTGCTCCTTATCTTCATTTTATCCTTCTTGTGTTCTTGGTGCTATTACCTGAGTTTTACTACTGTGAATAGTGTCAATATCCTGAAAGGATTGCCTCTTCCAGGATATAGAGAAGCATCTAAAATTATGCAGGGCAGAGAAACACTTACAGGTCAAGAAGTCAAGAAAAGGGTATGTAATTAAAATCCTCAGAAAAATATTTTGCTGTAACTGAAAATGAAAGTTTAGGTCAAAGACAAATTCTTGTGGAAGGCACTAGGGAACTCATCTAAATGTTCACATAAATAGCCAAGGATAGGATGTGGCTTAGTGCCTCACCTAAAGTAAGGGTTTCCCTCCCTCCTTGGCTCAGTTCTGAGTCACAGCCATGTCAGGCCCCTTCCCTACCCAGTGTCACTTCCGAGGCTTGGTGAGATTTTCCTCTGACAGCCCCTAGGGATGCAATGAAATTGTTATTTTAGAGCTAGGCCAGAAGGAATGTGATGCTGTGAAAAACAGCTCTAGCCCAGGAAATTGGAGATTGGACTTTTGGCCCTGACTTTAGCCTTGTTGAACCAGCTGACCTTGGGCAATTTTTGCCATTTAAGTTCCATGAAGTGCAAAGTGTAAAATACTATCTATCCTCCTAAACTCAAAGGATCATTTTGTAGATTGAACATATGAAGAAGACACTGGAAAGCTGAAAATACCTTCAGTCATTTTAAGTTGTATTATTTGTTCATATAATATGGTTTAGTAGTATTACGGTGATAGAAAAAGCCATAATAAAGAGAAAATATGGTAATGAAAAGTAGGCCTTTGGAGATGGAAAGGAGACCTGAGAGCCAGTGTCTCTGATACTTGCTAACTTTGTGACCTTAGGTATATACCTTACTTTTTCCCCTTCTCAGTTTCATCATTCATAAAATAATTATAATAATGATGATCTTATGAGGTGGTTATACTAAGTGAAATGAAACTTTTATACTATGTTTTTCTTTTTCTTTAATGAATATATCCAAGTTTGTGATAGCTTTTTACCCCTTTTTAATGGTTGTTTTATTAAATATGTGTAGGTGTGATGCAGTGTTCCTTACTCCTTTCCCAGAACTGTATGCATGTGTATATACATACACACATATATGTACACCATATTCAGGGTGGGCAGAAAGTTCATGTGCAATTTATAATAGTTATAACTTTAAATTGCATGCAAACTTCATGGACACCCTATGTATAAAAATACACCTCCATAGTGACCGCCCTTGATCACCTCCTTAAGTTGACCTAATTTTCACACATTGGACATGCACTGTATATATGTGTCAGTACAGTAGGCCTAGTTCCTTATGGTGACCACTTCTGGATGTTGACCAGTTTTTTAAAGTCCCTGGGTGGTCAACTTACAGAGGTTCTACTGTGTATTTATGAAACTTCTTTATGCTTTCTGGAATTTATTAAGATACATATTTAAATTATTTAAAGAATAATATATTTATATTTAATGTATGTGTGTATGTGTGTATATATAAGTATATACAGACGAAATATTACATACAGGTGACATATATGATATACCACACACACACATATACACACCATATAGGGTTTATTCAGTTTCTTGAATCTGTAGTTTTATGTCTTTTGCCAAATTTGGTGATTTTTGCTTAATATGCTTAAGATGAACTGTGAGGTATCCAGTGGGGGGTTTCTGTATCATTCTAAAGCTCAGTTGGCTGTCCCAAGGACAGGTGTAAGCCAAAATTTTATCTCTGTGAGAATAGATAGTTAAATTTTGCAAAGAACAGAATCATCAGTGTGAATTATTGAAAGAAGATGTCTATAGGAATGCAGCATTTCTGTGCGTTATCATGTCAAATTAAAACAATTTCAATATTTCTTTGTAAGTTAAATCTAAGTCTATATATGATTTCTGGCAAAAAATCTAAGTTAGTTTTTTTGGGGAGGAAACTATCTTTTTTCAAAACATTTCTTCTTTAAAAGAGAATTTCTGCTGAACATTTTCCTCAGTTAGAAAAGGTCATTGATGAGCAGGATGATATATAAGAATCACTTGAAGAATACACAGTTAGTAAAGACCTATTAATTGGAGAATACAATGAAAGTTTCACTTGAAAGTTTCTCAAGAATCATGACTTTGCACTCAAATTAGCATTTCAGCCTCATCTACTTGATATCATCAAGGTACCTAAAGAACTATGGATGGAATCAATGGAGCTCTCTGTAGATGACATTTTAAAGTCATTGTTTGATATTAAGAATGATCCAATTGAAAAACGCAGTAGAATACCCATGCCTTCTTCAGCATACCCAAAAATGCTCTCTTGCTTTTTAACCACTTGTTGCTGTGAATCTACATTTTCCTACCTAACCCAAGTCAAGACATGCTTAAGGACACAAATGACTGGTACCCTTTTAGAGGATCAACTGAAACTATGGTCCTCCATGCTGCAAGCAAATATTAAAATGCTTTCTAACCAAAAGCAGACACAACTAAGTCATTAAAAGGGGAACATTTCTACACTGCTGGTGGGAATGCAAGCTAATACGACCTTTTTGGAAAGAAGTTTGGAGAATACTCAAAGAACTAAAAGTAGACCTACCATTTGATCCTGCAATTCCTCTACTAGGCATATATCCAAATGATCAAAGATCATTTTACAATAAACAAATTTGCATCGGAAGGTTTATTGCAGCCCAATTCATAATTGCCAAGACATGGAAACAGCCTAAGTGCCCACTGACCCATGAATGGATTAACAAACTCTTTTTCCCTCTTGGTTCTTCCATACTTCTGTTTAGAGAAAGCACAGCTGAGCATGGTGACAGCTCCACGCTATCAGGAACCCCGTGAGGCCACGGCCACGAGGGTCTGTCCTGTCCACGCCTTACCATCAGAGCCTCACACAGCACCTTACATCAGAAAGTTGCTTTATGAGCACCGGTAAGTTTAAAAATTCTACTGAGTCCATTCCCTCAAGTTTTACCCTCTTTTCCCTTTTCCTTGGGTGTTCCCACCTGTGTTTCACTTTCTTTCCAGTGGCCATGCTTTGGTCTACTTGTCGCCCTGACTGATGTTGGTTTAGTTCTACTGGTAGCACTCAGAATAAAACTGGTTACCACTTTCTTCAAAATAGTTTACATTTTAATTAAGGAAAATATTCCCTCTCACCAAGAGAACAATGTGGCGTTAGAAGGACTGAAGGGATTCCCTTAGACCCGGGGCAGCTGCCCACACCCTCCCCAGTCCTGGCAGGGGGCTCCAGAGATCACTCCCTTGCCCTTCCCAGTACCCACACACTTCTCTAGAATTGGTTCCTAAATATTATACATAACTTACAAAGAAAAAGAAAGGACGAAAGGGAAGCAGGAAGTACAACCTACGTTACACATCTCAAAATTATTAACTTGACCTCTTTGGAAATTACTCCAATTAATGCTGCCACTACAGGAAATTCTAATGGAGAAAACTTGTATGATACAATATTAAGTAAACAGTACTATTTAAACACATACTAATAAAAAGCTATGATTATAATCATGTATAGATATCTATAAAGACCAAGAAATTAGGATAGCATAAAAGAATTAATTTCCTTTATCAAATTTATCTATAGTTCACTTCTCATAAAAAGATTTTTAAAAATTCCTTCAAATCACTTTAACAAGAAAAGCTTATTTAGAATATCACATAAGAAAAATATTTCCACATTTGAAAATGATGATGTATATGTCAAAACATCCCAAATTAAAACAAGTCAAACAAACAAAAAAAAAAGTCTATGTTTCCTAGGTTCTAATTAAACTTAAAAGCAAAAGGGGTAAAGGGAAGGAGTTGGGATCAAAACCAACAACTACCTTAAAGCTAATGCACATTGTCTATGCTAATTTAACAACAACAAAAAAGCATACCATATGTTCCCGGGTCTGGGGGCTTTTGAAGGAGTGGTTAAAAATGTTTCCATGCTATTCATTCCTGAATTTTCTTTGGTAGTCAATGCAATCATTTTTCGTTGCTTCTGAGAAAGTTTAACTCCGTGCAAAATCATTTTGCTAGAAATTAAATCAAACCAATTAGTTTCCTTGGTTTCTTCTGAGAAAGTTTAATTCCATGAAAAATCATTTTGTTAGAAATTAAATTAAGCCAATTAGTGTTAAGTTTTGCTCAATAAAGGTTACGAATAATAATGTTCATTATTTATTTAATGTGACTTTACTATTACTGGATCAAAATTCTCACAAGTTTCAACAGTGACATCGTCAGTTTATACCACCAGTGACTGAGTTAACAGTTACATAAGCCACATCATGTATCATACTTTTTAAGGGGAACTTGTATCACAAGCCTTAAGACTACCACTTTTCTTTAAAAATAGTCCACGATGATCATTTCAGTGTAAAATTTTTGGCTATAATACTGTATTCTACAAGAACTGGTCTATGAACTCAATTTTATCTTTAGCACATATTTAAGAAATAGTATTATAGAGGCTAAATTATTTAGAAAAAAGCTTATAATTAACAATAACATCAAGTACAGAAAAATAACAGGAAAGAGCCAATAGGTCTTTCTAATTCTTAAGACAAAAAGGTGACAGGAGCCCGCCCCCCGCCGTGTGCTCGCTGCGCCCACCCTGAGTTCGGCTTTGGGGCGGCTCCCTGCTTCTGTCTGCTTTCTTCTATCTCCATGATGGTTCTGAGATCCACAACGGGGGGGCTGACAGGACTAGAAGACAGAAAAGTCACCGTATAAAGCCCAGCCTCCAAGCTTCATTCAAACTGCAAATTATATGTAAGATCAATAATGAGAGTACAATTTAGGTTCATTTTGTCAATTATAGCCAACCTTACAAAGGATATTTTGAATAAAAGTATTTTCACATACACATACATAACTAAAATGCACCAAGAGTCATAATATTAAGTGCTGTACCTGAAATTCTCATGTCAAAGAGGAAAAAAAGTTAAACGACAGTCTTAAGTTATCTGAACCAGACAGAACCCACCAAAGTTCTAATTAAATCCTAACCCTTAAATGAACCTTAAAATTTAATATTCTTCCTTTTTTTAAACAAAATCCTCACTACTATCTAATATTAGCAAAATAGACATTTACTAGAAAAACTTGGAAATACTCAATAAAGACAGGGGAGTTGTACATAATAAGAAAAAAATCCCATAATCTTTAGAAATAGATGATTTGTGATCTAAATAAAATCTATGGTATTGCTAAAAATAAGTCAGATCATTACATATTAAAGGGATAACCATTTTCTTTATTTTCTTTCATTAAAAAGAAATTCTGCTTCTTATTCCCACTAGGCAACACATCAGAATGAATGCAGAAGTGTCTGTCTCTGTATTAACACTGAAAACACTACCTACATAAGGAAGCACTTTGTCAATGGCAGGTGCTGAAACACAGGGTCAGCCTGCATGGCTGACTTTATATCAAGTTGCATAAAATATTCCAACACCAGCCATCAGAAGCTTCTAGATGTTCTCACAAATTAAGTATGCTCTAATTTGTTTACTTAGAAGGGCAAAAAATATTGAAACTGATTTTTGAACTAAATTTATTTTATTTTTGAGACTGTCTCATGGTGTTACCTCCACTAGGGTGCACATCATCATAGCTCAGTGCACCTTCAAATTCCTGGGCACAAGTGATTCTCAGCCTCTGGAGTTGCTGGGCTACAGAGGGCTACAGGCATGCACCACTGTGCCAGGATGATTTTTTCTTCTTTCTTTTCTTTTCTTTTCTTTTTTTTTTTTTTTTTGAGACAGAATCTCACTTTATCTCCCTCAGTAGGTTGCCGTGGCATCACAGCTCACAGCAACCTCAAACTCCTGGGCTTAGGTGATTCTCTTGCCTTAGTCTCCTGAGTAGCTGGGATTATAGGTGCCCACCACAACACGTGGCTATTTTTCATTGAGTTTGGCCAAGGCCGGGTTCGAACCCACCACCCTTGGTATATGGGGCCGGTACCCTATTCACTGAACCACAGGCGCCACCCCCAGGTTGGTTTTTCTACTTTCATAGAGACAGGGACTTATAGCTCAGTCCAGTCTCCAACTCCCAGCCTTAAGCAATCTGCCTCCTTGGCCTCTGAGAGTGCTGGGATTATAAACGTCAGCCACCGTGCCCGTCCTGAACTACTTCTAGACCGTGAAGCAATTTAGACTAGAACATCATGATCTTTGTTGCAGCTGTGCAAACCATAGTGTATAATTATATAATCAGTAAGTCGAGTAAGCATTTCAGCCCATGGGCAGCCACAGAGGACAGCACAGATGAGCACCAGCCCAGCAAGTGCATTGAGAGAAGGCTGTGTTCTAACTGCATCCACTCCTTCCTTTCACTTTTCTAAATAAAATACGTTCAAAATATGGGCAAGTTAAAGGAATAACGTAAGACCATTAAATGTACAGCCTCTGAAAATTCACTGTAAATAACACAGTCTCTGAGATTTTAAATACCCCAGAATGTGCTACAGACGATAAAGCCAAGTCTGTGAGCGACATCGTGGTCTTCGTGGGTAGGATTTCTAACCAATATATATTATCAAAGAAAAAAACTGCTGATATTAAGTCTATATATGAGGGCTGTCTGGACAATGTCCAGTCATGTAGTATGAAAAACAGAGACCTGCGTGGCGGGTACTTCCTGGACAGCCCTCCATGCATCCACTCCAGTGTCTCTACTATTCACTGATGACAACACAGAGGCAACAGAGTTTGCTTGGGAGATAAAAAAACTGTAATAGCTGGTTAGCAATTTATACGCAGTTAGGTAACTTTCTGCATACTAGAAATCTATATTAATATTTTAAAAATGTCAATGTTTTCATTTGACAATTAACGTTATCGCTCAGAAAAAGAGGTAAAGAACAAAATGAAAATCGCACCTGAAAGAGCCAGCAACCCAAGTGGTAGAGCTGGTGGTGTCGACTCTGTCACTGGGAATGGGCTGTGGAGCAGAGATTTTAAGCACTGGTGACTTTTCCCAGGGTTTTAAATCTTCCTTAGATTCTGTGGGAGGTGTACCATTAACAAATGGCTTAACTCTCCCCTGGAGAGAGAAAAAAAGACATTAGAAAATGTTAATAATAGCAGGAATCTAGTACCCCAACTTAAACACAGTTAGTACTCAATAAATATTAGGTACAATGCACTGAAGCGTAAAATCTCACAGCAGTCGTTGAGCACTTTCAATCCATCTCTTCTACAGTTCCCTGCCTTAACCAATTTTCAAACCACATCACTGACTATGATCCAATCATTGTGAGCTTTGATGATTAAGTCTTAGGGAAACAAGGCCCCATACTAATCCCTACTTATACAAATAGTAAACCAAATGTTAATAAATAGACATTATACAAATAAGGCTGAAGCAGTAATTTTTAAATTAATGTCCATGACTTCACTATAAAATGAAATGAAAGCTGGTGTAAATGCTACATAATTCACTCAGAATATAATTAAAGTACTTCGAATAAAATTAAATAATATAAACATTTCAAAAGGAATCCTAAAACTATTGCTATTTTAACAGGTAAAAGAAGTCATAAAAATGGTACTTCCACTTGCAGGGTAAATTCTTCTATTGTTGCAAAACGTTCACAATGTGCCTTCCACCTTCCTTTAAACTTCAGCTGTCTTCCAGACTAGCCTCAGTGTGAGTGTGAACTGTGCCCAAACTTCTACCCTACATTTAACTTCTACCCTACACACACATACCCCCCACCCCTGAGGACTCTAAGCAGGGTAAATTTCTATTGTTTCACGAATTCCAAAAACTTCAATGTTTTGTGGATATGTAGGGGTTAGAGAAAAATGACTCTATTGAGTTAGGCATTTCTTTCCCAACAAACAACTATGTAATAAAATTTTAAACAACATCTAAAAACTGCCCTTTTTAGAACTGACCACACTAAAAAACCCTACAGCTTCATCTTCTAGGCTAGACTAGGAGAACCCAGTCATTCCAGTTTGTTCTGCTCTAGTTAATACCCTGGAGCAGGGGTCCTCAAACTACGGCCCGCGGGCCACATGAGGCGGTGTGATGGTTATTTGTTCCTGTTTTGTTTTTTTTACTTCAAAATAAGATATGTGCAGCGTGCATAGGAATTTGTTCACAGTTTTTTTCTTAAACTGTAGTCCAGCCCTCCAATGGTCTGAGGGATAGTAAACTTGCCCCCTGCTTAAAAAGTTTGAGGACCCCGCCTGGAGGAAAGAGACTACAAAATTTGAAATCATACTTATTTTCAAAATCACTTTCCTTGACAATTTTCAATTGGTGTTAACTGACATTCCATAAAATAAATCTCAATAATCTACCATAAATATATTGTTCAATGTCTGTACAGTGTTACTATATTTTCATCAATATTATAATTTGGTTGCAGAAAGAATATTAGAAATAAAATCATAAAGGGCTCAAAACTACCATTAAAATCTCTAAAGCTAGAAACGTTACAGAAATGTAAGCAAACTAACCCCTACTACATACATTGTGTGATTAGTTACAGTTTTTATTTTTTGAGACAGAGTTTCACTCTGTTACCCTGGGTAGAGTACTGTGGTATCACAGCTCACAGCAACCTCAAACTTTTAGGCTCAGGTGATCCCCCTGCCTCAGCCTCCTGAGTAGCTGGGACTATTGGCACCCACCACAGTGCAGGCCTAGCTTTTCTATTATTAGTAGAGATGGGGTCTCACTCTTGCTCAGGCTGGTCTTGAACTCCTGAGATCAAGCAACCCACCCACCTCGGCCTCCCAGAACGCTGGGATTACAGGCGTGAGCCACCAACACCTGGTCAGTTAAACAGAACAGTGTTATATAACAAAGAGAAAAAATAAGGAAAAAAGATAAGCTGTCTGTAGTTCTAAAACAGGAAAGTACAGAAGCAGCATGTTTAACGCAAACCTGGATCTTCTCTGCAGGAAACGCTGCCGTGAAATCGGGGGACTGCAGGTCTCGGGGACTGCCCAGGCCTGCACAGCTCCCTTCCGAGTCTGACGTCAAGAGCTCTGGAAGAGAGTCCACAGAATTGGTCTTACCAGACTTTAACAATCCTAAAACGTGAAATTAAAAAGTATATATTTAAACACATATGCATTACATTCAGTGAACCAAATAGAAAGCTTAAAGCTTCCATTTATCCAGGTTTAATAACATTTAATGAATGCAACTCATAACCGTTAGAATAAAATACAAACTCCTTACTTTGGCTTATAAGACCCTATTCAACCTCTCTCCTATCTGCACACACCCTATCTGACTAAATTATAGCCATGATGAAGTCTAGGAACATGTGCGCCTCTCCCCTCGGGCAGGTGCCGGGCACAGTGTGCCCTCTCCTTGTGCGCCCAGCCCCTCTGCCCCGGGGATGGGACACGGCCCCCCTCTCCTTGTGCGCCTCTCCCCTCTGCCCAGGGCATGAGACACCTCTCCCCTCTGCCCCGGGGATGGGACACCTCTCTCCTCTGCCCCAGGGATGGGGCACCTCTCTCCTCTGCCCCAGGGATGGGGCACCTCTCTCCTCTGCCCCGGGGATGGGACACGGCGCTCCCTCTTCTTGTGGGCCTCTCTCCTCTGCCCCGGGGATGAGACACCTCTCTCCTCTGCCCCAGGGATGGGCTCGGCGCCCCTCTCCTTGTGCGCCTCTCCCCTCTGCCCCGAGGATGGGACACGGCCCCCCTCTCCTTGTGTGCCTCTCCCCTCTGCCCCGAGGATGGGACACGGCCCGCCTCTCCTTGTGCACCTCTCCCCTCTTCCCCAGGCCTGGGACACATCTCCCCTCTACCCCGGGGATGGGGCACGGCACCCCCTCTTCTTGTGGGCCTCTCTCCTCTGCCCCGGGGATGGGACACCTCTCTCCTTGGCCCCGGGGATGGGGCACGGCGCCCCTCTCCTTGTGCGCCTCTCCCCTCTGCCCCGGGCCTGGAACACCTCTCCCCTCTGCCCGGGGGATGGGACACTGCGCCCCTCTCCTGCCTCACTCCTATTCTTCGCTCTCAGGCTCTGGGTCCCTCTGACCTTCTCAGACTAGCTGGGCGCCGCTCTGCGCTCCAGCGCACCCTCACCAGTAGTACTGATCACAGTGCGCTGTCATTTTCTGCAGCCTCCTGAGGACTCTTCTACTTCAGCAGCCCCAGCGGATGGCATGATGGTTACGTGATGTGTGTTAAACGAATTAGAAACTGAACTGAGACATCGGAGAGAGGAGCTGAAGATGCCCAAACACTTTCCACTAACCTGAAGATGGTGGACTCTGAATAACATCAGAAAGGTTATAGCCTCCAGAACTATCTGAACGTTTACGTGGCTTCTTTTTAGCTTTTGTTTTTGCCTTTTTGAACACTGTTTCCCTAGGAAAAAGCAAACATAAAAGATACTTCTTAAAATAAATTTAGAGTTGAAACAACAGAACTATGCATTTCACTCCACAGAACATAGCCACTGTGGCCAAACAAAAACCAAATACGGAAAGATACACTCAAGTCACATCTCTGTTAAGACATGGGCGAATCACTCAGACTTCTCGGCGGTGACACTGTTCCTTGTTCTAACCCTAACACTTCTGTGGAAGTTCAATACAAGATGTAGTCAGAAACATAAGCAAATACTGTGAAAAGTAAAGTACAGCACACCATTTACAGATCAGCTGTTACAAACTATGATCTTCAACTATAAATATTTGATGCTAATTTCTTTAAAGCACCTCAGAGAATGCTTACTTCCCTCAGTAAAGTATTACTAATCAACAAAGGCAAAATAAGATATCTACAGAGGTCATAACTATCTTGTTTCACCTAAAGTTAAAGATTTCGTTATATTTTTTGTCCACATATACTGGCCAGCTATGAATATCATGAGTTATTTATATCAATGTAAATAATGCCATTACAATTTTTAATATAGTAACATGCCATAAATCTAAAAACTTTAAGAGTCACAAATGTTACCAAACATTAGAAAAGGGGCTAAAAAAATAAGAACACCCCTGAAGCCCAAGAGTAGCCTTTAGTGAGGCAAAGTTGGTTGTATATAGTAAATGAAAATGACCTGGGCACCCAATATTTCACTTTGACAAGCAAGACATTTACAAGTAGAAGGAAAATAATTCTGTAACCAGCTGGCAAGTGAGCTTACGCTGCTGATTAAGAGATTCTCTGCAGTGATTGTCACATGATGGGTAGCCCACTGTAGGGGATTATACAGAGTCTGGGATAGAACTTAGGGAATTTTGCATTGAAACACTTCTCTAAAGAGGAACAGCACTTCATCTGTGCCAGCTATCCTCCTTTCTGGAGCCTTCCTTGTCTAACTTCTCCATAAGGCAAATCTTGTCTTCTGCCAGGACAGAGAAGGGGCAATACCTTGATTAAACGTGGTAGGAAGAGATCAAAGGCCTAACACCTCTTCAGCCTCAGCACTCACCCTTGTCTTCATGAACCTGGTACCACTGATTCTTAAGCATTTCCAGAATTCGGTTTTAGTGTTTTCTGTTTTAAGTCATTACCACTTGGGCAACCACTTTCTAACTTCCAAAACTTTTAAGGTTTCCTGACTATGACTGGGACTTTCCTGTTCTCTCTGCGCCAATGCAATATGCCTTTCTTATTTTCATCTGCAATCTTGGGAGAGTTCAGAAGGGTAGTTAAGATAAATGTACTGAGATAACCCAACATGCTTAACCTGAAATCCACATACTTCTTATATTTATACTTTAAATTCGTTAGACCTCCAAATAATAATTACATATTACTTCATATTATACCACGGCTAAGAATGAACGTAAATACCTATCACTTACATCAGAATTTCTCAACAATATCAACACAAAAGAACATAAAGTATCAAGTGTCCAAGATGAGGAAGAAGGGGAGAAAGAAGAAGGAGAAAAAAAACCAACAACAGAGCTTACAAATAATTTTGTTCTATATTTATTTCTTCTTTTAAAAAGATGTCTCCATCTTCTATTTCCAAATAGCTAATATCTGGTCCATCTTGATACGGTGTAATGACTCTTCTATCCATTGCTGGAATCTGTAGAATTAAAGATGTCATTTTTTTAAATAACATATCTGTAAATATCTTTTTAAAAATGTAGGGCGGTACCCATAGCTCAGTGGGTAGGGCACCAGTCACATACACTGTGGCTGGCGGGTTTGAACCTGGCCCGGGCCAGCTAAAATCAATAATGACAACTGCAACAAAAAAAATAGCCAGGCGTTGTGGTGCTCGCCTGTAGTCTCAGCTACTCGAGAGGCTCAGGAAAGAGAATCACTTAAGCCCAAGAGTTTGAGGTTGCTGAGAGCTGTGCCGCCACAGCACTCTACCAAGGGCAACATAGTGAGACTCTGTCTCAAATAAATAAATAAATAAATAAATATTTAAAACATCCCATTTGTTTTAATATGTGGTAACATTAACTAGAAAAAGTCTGCCCAATAATTTCCCAAACTTACAACAAGAGGGGAAAGAATCTGATTAGAGTCATTAAAAAGTATATTCCATAAAACTGTAAAAAAAATAAAAAACTTGAGAAAAGCTCCACTTTATTAAATACCAATTAATACATTGCTTAGGGATCATGTGAATCCACATTTTTGCACTGTCCTGATTTTTGGTAAATACTCAAAGACTCTGAAGCTTTTAGTAACTTTCATTTATAAAGGAATTAAAATAGATAACAATTTTATCACTAACTATAAATCATACTTATCTGTGGAATCTATAAAGATATCCTTTGTTCTCATTTTAAAAGATCTTATATTAGAATTAATTAGAAAATTATTCCATTGGGAAATATGATCTAAAATACTGCTTAAGAAGGTAATATTAAAGCCATTGAAACTTTCATGGAGAAAACATAAATCTTACCATTTTTCGGTAGAACATAGAAAGATCCTTCAATACACCATCACTTAAAACATCAAGAGACCTAAAATACAGGATACAAAATTGTATCTTAAGATGCCAGTTACGTCCTACCTGGCAAGGTTATCAAATATTTAGACATTTCATATTGCCAAATAAGTAGCAAAGTTATTTTTAAGCAATAAATGTATATTGCTTAAAAAATATATATTATATATATGTTCTATATATATAAACACACACATGATGCTACAAATTATTTTTGGAAAGAGGTATAGTTGTTGTATACCTCATATTTCAAATAAACAGCAAACAGACAAATATTTTTAATAGAACTCAGGGAACACGTATGGTTAAGGGTACAAAGAATTTTTCTTATCTTAACAAAATAACAAGTATTCACTTCTCACAAATTATAATCTTTAAGTACAGAAAGAATACTGTATTTATTAATAGAACATGGCCTAAGTATCGGGGCATCTGAACTTTGTCTGGAACCGCCACACTACCAGCATAACCACCTGGAGCAACGCCCCTGACCCTCTGGGCCTGAGAAGCAACATGTGCACAGTGAGGTCACTGCTCAGCTGCACTCAGGATGGGCTTCAAGCATTGCTCAGGTTCCACAAAGGTATTTGAAAGCATCAGTGAAAATCTAAATCAAAGTTTATATTCTGAAATATACTTCAAACCATTTCTATGATCAAAACAAAACAACTTGGGTATTCACATCTGTGCCACCCCAGTTCTCAGGACTTTGGGAATGCATGCTGGATGAACTCGCGATGCTGAGTCAGCTGCAATGCTGCCCTCCTTGCCCTCCCTGTGCACACTCATTTACACTGCAAGGCTGAGTCTGTACAAATCCTCGTTTTGTTGTGCATGTCTACTCACATGTAATTACACTGGTGCTATCTTTAATTAAATGCCTCAGCACAACAGTTGAACAATAGTAGTGTGACAGATCATTTTCCAATATCATGTTATAGATAGAGTTGGTGCTTGTTTTACTTTTTGCTTGTTATTTTTCTGATGAATTTAAGAATCTTCATTTGGCAATGTAGAGTCATAAAACTGCTATAAATAGAATTACTAATGGGGACGGCACCTGTGGCTCAGTGAGTAGGGCGCCAACCCCATATACTGAGGGTGGTGGGTTCAAACCCAGCCCCAGCCAAACTGCAACAAAAAATAGCCGGGCGTTGTGGCGGGCGCCTGTGGTCCCAGCTACTGGGGAGGCTGAGGCAAGAGAATCGCCTAAGCCCAGGAGCTAGAGGTTGCTGTGAGCTGTGATGGCACAGCACTCTACTAAGGGCAATAAAGTGAGACTCTGTCTCTACAAAAAAAAAAAAAAAGAATTACTAATGGAATGTCAGAATTGAAATTAAATTTAGTCCAAAAATCTAGCCAGGTTTTGACACTAAGATATCAAAGGCATTTTCAAAGGACACTGTCTAATATCATGTAACATTAATTTTACTCTAAAAGCATTTTTCACAAAATTAAGTAAAGTGCAAAGAAATTTTTTTTAAATTGAACCCTAACTGGAATTAAGAATCTGTGATTCACCTCCAAAAAGTAGAACACTTTATTTCAATTTCAATCACATTCTGGAATTAGTTTAAAGATTGTCCTGACTTGGGAAGTTAAGTTATCAAAAACTTTTACTTTTATAACAATTATATAGATTAAGACTTTCTCAATTCTCTGCAAAAAAAAAAAAAAAAAAAAATTTCCTGTGTTTTTTCATCTTCAATACAAGGATATTAACAGAATCTATTTCATATGGTTTCCATGAAAATTAACTGAGTTAATCTATGTGAACATAGAAAGCACTAAATATTAGTTGTAAATATTACTACGGAGATAAAATACAAAAATAAACTAGAAGCATGAAACCGAAAACTGCCACCAAGAACTCTAGTCTCAAATTTGTTTTCATCAAAACAGCCTCATTGTTTTCACCACTGACTTTATACTGAATGAATGAAATTTTTTGACCTTATATTAAAAAATAAGTATCTAAATTTATTTCATTTTTAAAAATCATTGCTAAAAACATTTCAAAAGCTTTTAAGATCCCTCTAATTGTAAAATGTCTGTGACTACTAAATCATTAGCATTTATCAAATTCTTTCTAGCCAGGTGAACTTTATTCACTTTTAAATTACTAACATATCTACTGTCATATACAAGCATGTGCTTCTGCTACATGTAATAGAGGCACATGACCGACCTTGCTTCAAGTAAAGCTGCCATGTTCAGTGCAATGAACTGTAAACAAGATAATTTCAATTGTTCAGCGTTATACATTACTGCAAATTCCAGGAGCATAGCAGCATTCTTAAGGGTTACTAAAAAGAAGAAAAGATTTGCAAAATTAGATAGAGGACGTGTTTCCACAGCAAACAAAATATAGTTGTTTATAAAGTTGCAAGAAACTTTTAAAACATCTAAATAAAACATCTAGAACAAGAAAAAAACCAAAGTGTTTACTTGCCAAGAATAACACGCTGGGGCAAATACATGTATAGAATTCCTTCATTTCCAAACATTGGTTATAAAGAAAAATAAGCTCCCAAACACAAATATTTTAAGCAAAACCAAAAGAAGGGGCATCACGGTCCCCTAAAAGCAAACACAGAAGAAATGGCAACCTTCCACCTAACATTTTCTGAGTATTTTTAACTTTCATTGATGAACAACTTTCTTTACTTACACAGGAGTAGCTATTCCCTCTTCTACAAAACTAAAAAGATTCTTCAAACTAAGAGAACCTGATGCAGTAATTCTATAAAATATATGAATGCTGAGTAATCCATCAGATTTTATGTGCACGTGTTCACATGTCAGGGTATCAATATACACGCACATTTGGAGAATGCGTGCACCGGGTTATTCATGCCGGTGTAGAACGTGACATGCCATCCAAACGACTCTGGATTTAGCTACAACCCTCGTGAGTTTACACATGAAGTTTCCTGGTTTGCTAGAGACCCTCCCAGAAAGGTCTACCTGCTTACCAGGTAACTTCAGCCTCCACTTTTTCTTACTCCCTCTAAGTCTCAGCTCATAGAGAAAGACAGACAGTGGTTTTACATAACTGGCTTCTTCCATTTCTTTTTTCTTTCAGTAACGGTCTCTGCCTCACACCTGACTAAAGTTTCAACTAATGATGAACACGAAGTCTTACATCTCCCCCAAAATGATAAAACCGGATCATAGAAAAACAACTTTAGAGTTGTTCAGCTGGGAACAAGCACCCACAGGCACTGCCCCTAATCAGGACCACACTTTCTGGAAGCTTCCCTTCCCAGGTCTGGTAGCATCAAAGAATTCACAGACAGGGCTGACCACACAGCCAGGGCCGAGGAAGACTATTCCAGGACACTGGGGAAGCTGAGTGAAGATTCGCCTGTAAGGATATTTTACACCTATTGTATGCTTTTCTTTTATTGTCACATTATTTTTCTTTTCTATTTCAAAGGAGATCAGATCTATTATCTTTTTGATAACAAGAAGACAGTCCACAGTGCTCAAGAAAAGTGAGAAGTAAGACGCAAAGCTGAGTTAGAGTACAGAGCCGAGTACACAGCAGAAAACTGACCAGCACTTCCTTCACATCTCCTGAAGCAGCAAGGGGACAGAACACATGTTAAGATTAGAAAGCCAGAAAATCTTAACATCAAGCTAAAGGAAACTGAACCTCGATTCTATAGGAAGCAATTAAACTTTTTGTTTTATTTTTAGACAAAGCTCTGTCATTCAGGCTAGAGAGCCATGGCCTCAGCTTAGCTCACAGCAATCTCAAACTCCCGGGCTCAAGTGGTCCTCCTGCCTCGGTCCCACGAGTAGCTGGGAATACAGGTGCTTGCCACCATGCGCAGTTGATTTTTCTATGTTTAGTACAGTTAGGGTATTGCTCAAACTCCTGACGTCAGACAATCCTCCTGCCTCAGCCTCCCCAGGGTGCTGGAATTACAGGTGTGAGTGAGCCACCATGCCTGGCCACAATTAAAAATATTTAAACAGCGGGAAGACACAGTTACTTTCTATAGCGAGATTAAAGTAAGAGACGTATAAAGGGAAAAGGGCATCTAGAAGACTGCTGTAACACTACACGGGAGGTACAGCAGCAGGGGCCTCCACTCGCATAGTGAGTGTGAGAACCAGGGTGGGAGGAACAGGACAACGCAGTTCAGATGGGTCAGCTGTGGCAGCTCAAAGTATTTAGGTAAAAGGGACGAAATAACAAAAATCAATTTTGAGTTTCAAAGCCGTGTAATTAAATGAAATAATGAAGAGAGAAATAAGAGCCTGAGAGAAAAAGAGATGTGCTGTGTTCAGATACATTAAGGAGAAGTTACATAAAGATTTCAGCAAACAGATTGTGGGCAGCTAAAAACAGCTACAGCTAAGATCATGGCAACGGTTAAAACACATTCTGCTTTCAAATCCTCATTCTTGAAAAGTTCCCAAACAAATGTGACACCATCTTTATTATTTAATGATATTTCCATAAAAATTAATATCATATTTTAAAATGATCCTCACATATTTCTGAGATACGAAAGTGCTTACAAATGACGGCATGTAACAATGTAAATGTTTCAGGATTTTTCATGGTACAAAAAAATAATGGTGTACTTTACCATAAACAGTATCGTAAAGTCTAGTAACCCTAGATCAACCTGAAAACACATAATATTCTTTTTTTTTTTTTTTGAGACAGAGTCTCACTATGTTGCCCTCAGTGGAGTGCTGTGGCGTCACAGCTCACAGCAAGCTCAAACTCTTGGGCTTAAACGATTCTCTTGCCTCAGCCTCCCAAGTAGCTGGGACTACAGGTGCCTGCCACAAGGCCCGGCTATTTTTGCTGTTGTTGTTGCAGTTGTTTAGCTGGCCCAGGCCGAGTTCGAACCCACCACCCTCGGTGCATGTGGCTGGCACCATAACCACTGTGCTACGGGCACCACGTCAAAAAACACATAATATTTTAATTCAAAATTACTCACATCTTTCAGTTAATGCTACTTCACAAATCTCTTTCAATCGAGTTATGAGAAGCTGATCAGCCACCACAAGAACACTACAAATAAAATCCACATTTTGAGATTCTAAAAAAGAAAAAAAAAAAAAAAAAAGAGGAAGAAAATAAGCATCACTCAATATTTTATGAACAAACAGAACTAGAAAAAAATTGAAGTAATTAAGACACTAGGAAAGAAAAATTATGATTAGTTTTTAAACATACTGGAATGGTAACTATGATAAATAGTAAATATTTTTATACTTTATTAGGTACACAGCTGAAAAAGGTATTCAAAATGCCTCGGCTCACACTAAGACCATACAATCATTTCAGTCTAGAAGGCAACTGGAATGTCTGGGTGTTTATAAACTCCCATGTTGTTAGAGAAACATCTCTCAAAGTAACAGAAGGGAAAATCCAATCTCAGCATCACTGCACTTACCATCCCCAAGCCACTGCCAAAATCACAACTTAAATAGGAAGAAAAAAATCAACAACACAGAAAGAGAAGAAAGGGGAAAAGAGGTTCAGAAGAAAGAAAATTTGAAGTAGAAAGAAGTTTTACACTATGAGGAGATGATGGAGTCACTAAGAATGACAGATTAGGAACTTCTGAAAGACCCTCTCTGCTGTAAGAACATGAGAAGGCTGCCAAAAGCTGTGCTAATTAACCTTTTCAGAATTCTGGAAATCAGTGAAAGACTTGCCATTCAAAGGAGAACTAGAAGTGGCCGAATCTTGCGAAGAACAGTGAGACTGGAGACATCATAGCCTTTGCTACTCAGATCCTTCTCTCCCTGGTTCTGCCATCACAGTGACTCACAGTAGCAGACAGACGGCTGAAACATTATCCAAGAACTACCATCCCCTGACGGTGCCTGGAGACCCACCCAGAGACCCCCTGGAGACTCACCTGGAGACCCGCCAGGAATGGCTTATCTTTATCTGACCTGACTCAAAGCTTGACCAGTGAGAAGTGTCTTTCCCCAGGGCATTTATGGAAAAAATAAATAGTAAGTAAAGAGACTGAATTAGTGACTAAAAAACTTTCCACAAAGAAAAGTCTGGGCCAGATGCCTTAATTGGTGAAGTCAACTTAACATTTAAAGAAGAATTAACACAATTCTTCACAAACTCTACAAACAGTGGAAGATGAAGAATACTACTCAGTTTACATAATGAGGCAAATATCATGATACTCAAACCAGACAGACATCACAGAAAAAGACAGACAGACATCCCTTAAAACTGTAGATACAAATCCCCAACAAAAGGCTGACCAACTGAGTCCATCAGCAGATACAAAGAAATGACACCGGTGACCTGGTGGGGTGTCTCCAGAACAAATGGATAATTCAATTTACAATCAATGTGACACACAAAAATAAAGGACAAAAAACACATCATCTCATCTCAAGAGACACAAAAAGCATCTGACAAAATCCCTATACTTCCATGATTAAAAAAACCACTCAACAATCTAGGAACAATAATAATCTTCCTCAATCTAATAAACAGCAACTACACAAAACCCACAGGTACCATCATAATTAACAATGAAAGACTAAATACTTTCCTCCCAACATCAGGGAGGAGACAAGGGAGGCCACTCTCACCACTTCTATTCAACAAAGTACTAGAGATTCTTATGGGGGGGGGGGGACAATTACATAAGAAAAAGAAATAAAGGAAATCCAGACCAGAAAGGATCCAGTGAGACCATCTACTTGTGAACGGCATGATCTTGCACATAGACACTCCTAAGGAATCCACTAAAAAACAATTAAAACCAATGAGTAAGTTCAGCAAGGGTACAGAACACAAGATCAATACACAAAAATCAATCGTAATTCTAAACACCAGCAAAAAACTATCTAAAAATAAAATTAGGAAAACATATCCATTTATAAAACAGTCTAAAATTTTAAGAATAATTTTGACCAAGTACAAGGCTTGTACACTGAAAACTACAAAAATCATTGAAGTGAAGACTTAAATATAGGGAAAAGTACCCTATTCTCATCAATTATAAGACCTAATATAAAGTGGCAATAATCCCCAAATTGATCTACAGATTCAATGTCATCCCTATTAAAACCTGAGTTACCTTCTTCACGAACATTGGCAAACTAATTCTAAAATACATTTAAAAATCCAAGAGATACAAAATGGCCAGAACAATCATGAAATATAAGAACTCACATTTCCTAACTTCAAAACTTACTACATAGTAATGGAAATCAAGATAATGCTCTACTGGCACAAAAAGAGACATAGATCAATGGATAGAATTGAGAAAATAGGAAAAAAACCTTATGATTATTGTCAATTGATCAAAGGTGCTAAAATAATTCAAAAGAGAACTAAAAGTCTTTTCAACAAACAGTGCAGAAGCCCCAGGCTGTACACGTGTGCAGAGTGGAGGAGGACCATTCCTCACACACACTCAGCTCAGAGAAGGTGGTTCCCAGCCTGGGGTCAAAGGGCACAGCACCCGCAGTTCTGCAGAGAGTGAGTTCTGGAGACTGATTTGCTCCAAGGTAAGTGAGGTCTGCTAACAGTAGATCTTAAGTCTTCTTACTACCAAAAAAACCTGTGTGATGTGATAGACATGTTAATTAGCTTGACTGTGGTAATCATTTCATGATGTATAACAAACACCACACTGTATACCTTGATTATAGACCATTTTTCACTGTCCGTTACACCTCACTAAAACTGGGAGTAAAATTAACTCAAAATGGACAAAGACCTAAATATGAGAGAGACGGAGAATTATGAAATTCTCAGAAGAGAGCACAGGCAATCATCATGGCCTTGGATTTGGTGACGAATTCTCACGTAAGACACGAAAAACGTGAGCAACAAGTAAAAATAGTAATTTGGAATTCATCAAAATTAAACACTCTGTGTTTTAAAGGATGCTATCAAGAAAATAAAAACAACTCAGAAAATATTTGCAAATCATATATCTGATAAGGGTCTAGTATCCAGAATATAAAAAACTTTAACAACACAATAAGATGGCAAATAGTTCAAATAAAAATGTTCAAAGGATGTTTTTACAAAGATAAACAAACGGCCAAAATACATGAAAAGATGCTCAACATTATTTAATCATTAGGAAAATATGAATCAAAACCACAATGTTGGCTATCAAAGCTACTTGGATGGCTGTAACAAAAAAGGCAAGAATGTGGAGGGACTGAACCCCTGGCCCACTGCTAATGGCAAAGTGACAATAAAGGGCAGCCGCTCTGCATGTGGCAACACCCGTAAACACAGAGTCACCCATGGGACCAGCGTTTCTACTCCTAGGTACGTGCTGAAGAGAAACGAAGACACAGAAACTGGGCCCTGGCCACTCACAGCAGCACTACTCATCACAGCCAAAAAGGAAAAGGGCCCGACATCCCCAAGTGGTGAACATGGAAATGAAATGTGCTCCACACATAACGGTGTGACTTGGCAATAAAAAATAACGACGTGCTAGAACACGCGACGCGCAGACCTCAGCAACAATATGGGGAGTAAAAGAAGGCAGACACAAAATGTGGTTGGGTTTTTATGTGAAATGTCCAGACTCCACAGAGACCGGAAGCAGATGGGAAGTTGCCGGGGTCGGGGCTGAGAAGAGCAAGTGTCTACTGATGACTCTCCCAGGCGATGGGAAGGCTCTAGAAATAAGCAGTGGTGACAACTGCACAGATTTGTTAACACACTGAAAACACTTAATTGTATGCTTTAAAAGTTTACGTTTTCTGGTGTGAACAATGCCTCAGTGTAAAAAAGAATGAGAGAAATAGAGAAAAAAATACTCCTCAAATACACAAAACCTTCAAACATCCTGTCTTCCAGAGACCACCCAGACTTCCTCAGCACACTCCCGGCCTTCCCAGAAACGCCCTCCCTTGGAAAGCAGCGCCCTGTGTGTCTGTCCTCTTCACTAGACTGTGAATTTATGAGGGGAGAGCGAGGCCCATTCACACGTTTTATCCACAATACGCAGCTGGAGTTGTAAGTGGAATGGCTGAATGGCCGCACAGACCCCAGCAGCGCTCTGACCCTGAAAGGCGCAGGGAACTCACCCTGGAGCCTGCCTGACAAGGTGTATGAACGCACTTCCTTCATAAATTCCAGCTCAATTCTTAGCCTGGTTCTTTTACTTCAGATATGTTATCACAAAGGGAAGAAAGAACTTAGGCAAGAACACCTGTCACAACTATACTTCCTGCTGTCAAGTCACTGATCTCACTCACAGAAGCAGCCGGAGACAGAACTGCTAAATCTAATCTCAACCACCACAGAGAGTTCTTAAAGAGTGCATCTTCACGTGCCTAACGAAAACCTCCTTCCTCTGCCCCTTTACTGTTACTAATCATGCCTACTGCTTATTCTAACTTAACTGTCTACTGACAACTTATTTCAAGTGGAAATTAAGACATGTTATTTACCATTATTCCATTACAGCCGAAATATCTAAACTGCCCTAACTCTTATCACTACCTTTGACCCCCACGGCTTCGTCAGTGTAGAGGTAGTCCAAAATCACTTGCAGGATATCAGAATGTATCGGCATTTCCAGAGCTGCACAACTGGAAGCCTAAGACAAAAGGAAGTAAAATAATTCACTTTAAACGATAAAACACTATTAACTCCTAATTTAAGTTACTGGTACAAAACACTCTGAACAAGAAATCACATCACATGCAAAAGAACATAAAATATATAAGACACAAAGCTAAAATGATTAATTTTAAAACATAAAAAAGAAATAAAGAAAATTCCAGAAAACAAACTCTAGTATTCCTACTATGTTTTCTAAGTAACAATAGAAAAATTTTAAGTAGCTTTTTAGAAATGATTTGAAATACTAAATGTTGCTCTTTTCCAGCAGGCTTAGGTATAAATAAAGTAGAATACAAAACTAAAATATCATCAATTTCCAATTCTGAATTTCTTTAATATATATTATAATTTCCAAGAAATATAAAGCACAGTCACCAGCTTAGGTGCTTTTGACTTGAATCTTACCTCAATCCAGGAGCTACTCAGCATACTATGAAAATAATCTAAAAGAAAAAAGTTCGAAACAATAAAAATAGTGAAACAACACTCAAACAAGTCGCTAGCTAACAAGGCGAGCACTGACCGAGTCTGGCGCAGAGAACACATTTGTGACAGGGGAATTCCTTTCCATCCACTGACTTCATGGTCACATCACACAGAAATGAGCTGCAAGAAAAATGTTCAACTGAAACAAGAGCAATTTCTTTACATATTTAGTAAACAGGACACTTTGCTATAAGATTTGGCTCATCTTTAGATTTTCTCTTAAATGTGGCAGATAATAAGCAACTTGGAGGAATATGTACAAATAAAATGTTTCAACTTCTTTGATGGAAGATACTGAGGGCCTCACGATAAAGACAATACCTAAAAAGGAACTCAGCACAGAGAAATATCCAAAAAAGTGTTTTTTCTGATTTCCCTTTTTTTATTCTAGGTAAGGTACCACTATGTAACAGTGATGTCGTATTTAAAGCTCTTTGATTCACTTATGCACCTGTTCTGCGCCAGGTACAGTCTACATATCTCCACAGTTTCTCTTTTTCTAAAACTTTTCACCACCAAAGAAAGTACAAATACCTAAAAACAAAACTTTTAACAACATATTCTGAATAGTATATTCATTATTGAAACCATCTTATACTAAAGGAAATAATCGCAATGATGAAGACACATAATTAGTTTGTGGATTAATATTTTCTAATTATCACAAGACACAAAATACAGGCAAGAAAAATAAAAATTAACTTTCTATGAAAGAATGTGCTCCTTCCGTGTCTGATTGGGGAGTTAGTACCTCATCCATTCACCTCAACAGATCCCAACGTTCCCAGAAATGTAGAAGCCAGGAGAAGGGAAGAGGACGTCCCTCACACGCTGCATGCTGGGGGAAAGGAGAGCTCTACCTCCACGTATGTGCCAAAATCTAGAGACGAAAAGTTGGTCTTCCTAACTTACCATTTTTTACGATTTAGCTTCAGCTTATTACCAGTTTTCTTGGCAAAAACATTAATCTTTTCATTTTCAAACCTGACTCCATCTAACCTGTCAAGAATAGATAAAAATTAATTAGTGGATATATTTCCCTACCAAAATAAACAAGCACACAACAAAAACCCAACAAATTAGCTTATATAATTGTATCTCCTAGAAAAGTAATCTCAACACACCCCTCAGAGATAAACAAATACTATACCTTCACTTCAATATAGTTAGAATTCAAAAATATAACAAACATTATTGACAAAGAACACATCAAAGCCCAAAGTGCTCCACTGTCCTCCTCCCCGGCTCCTGCGCCCCAGTGAGGTTCTGCTGCTGCAGCATCACGAGTCCCATGACAAGAGGGCACGCCACAGACTCCGACTGACACTGTGACAGACGGTACTAGGGACTCGACACGTGCCCTATGACAACATCATACCAACAACGTGAGGTAAGTATCATCCCTCTGATTTCACATATTGAGAAACTAAGATTCAAAGAAACTAACAAATCTGTCCCAGCCAGCAAGGACACAGCTAAGAGACACACACAGGCCTGGCTGCATGGTCCTGGGTCCTCTCCAGCACACACCACCCCGCTCCAGACCTGCCCCACCCACACCCACACCACGGAGACCTTTCCTACTGTCAACACTATAATCCATGGGGTCCAACACAGACAGCTCTGCCAGAAACGGAGCAAGGACACATCGGGGTACCACCCCCCAAAAAGGAGAGGGAGGGCGGAGGAGGAGGGGAAGGGAAAGGGGCGAAAACAAAGATAGAAAAGGGGGAGTTTTTTACAGGGAGGCCCTAATGGCGTCACCAACAGATACAGAGAAGGAATCTCCTACCTACTGCTCAAAGTACTGAAGCCAAATTTCTTTGCAACATTTTGCAACATTCTTACAGGATCATCTTCCCCAACACTTTTTCCCTTTTTGTAAGATTTAGGTTTACTTTTCTGCTTTTCACTAGTTGTATGAGCTTGGTTACTCTTATAAACTTCAAATGTTGACTTCTGATTATCATCCTCACAGAAATTCACTTTATTCAAATGAGAATTCAGAGCACTTTGATATTCTTCTGGTTTTTTGTTTGAGGGTATTCTTGGTTTGAAGCCATGAGTTAAAAAGTCACAAGTATCTGTGTATATAAACTGCAGAAGGTATTCAAACAAGTCAGGATGAACCTTCTCCACCACAAAGAGACGGCATCCTGCAGAATCTTCATCTTTCTGGTAAACATCTGTAAATTCTAAACTGGTATCATCTGAGAGAAACAACTTCTGAAAGAAGTCAGAACGCACTGCCAAAATGTATTTATGTGCAGGGAAGATTCTATTCTCAACTCGAAATGTCACATCGTGGATACTGTCCGTTTCATCGGTTTCCCTCAACAGTTTGCCAAACTCTTCAAAGAAGGATGATGAGGACACAGAGGGAATTTCATACAGGCTAGAAACAAAACAAAACCAATTCGCACTTTCAAAAACATAGAACAGAAGGCACCCACAGGTCATTCTCCTTTTAACATGCAATGTGTTTTATTACTTATAAAACTTTATTTGGTATTTCCTGAAATACAAGAATTTTGCAGTCTTAGATACTATATATATCAGCCTTTTTATATTTACGTTAAATATAAATATAACTCGCACACTAAAAGAATTAAGTTTTCCTTTAAAAGGGAAGTTCTCAATTTCTATAAGGAAATGCTATAAAATATAAATTCAAATTGCTGTTTCACACAAACATTTTAAATAATTAAAATAACTAAAAACATTCTAAAAAGAACAGACACTATAGTTCTCAACCTCTTCCCCTTTTACATGTCCCACAAATGAAGAAAGATATACAGAGATATACAGAAACTCAGTCTACAACCCTACCTCTCTCAGTACCACAGAAACGCAATCAGACCTTTACAACCTACAGCTCAGCCTTCTCCATAGTGAGACCAGCCCTCCTGGTTTGCCCTAGAGGGAAGGGTTTCCTACAAGATGAGACTGCCCATGCAGCACTGGGCAGAAGCAGGCAACCAGCACAGACAGTCACACCACTTCTAGACCTCTCTCCCCGGCAGCCCCCTGCGTGTTTATTTCAACCTGTTCTCTACAGAGGTGACGGAGGAGGTCTGCACTGGGCTTTACACTGACCTTTCAACCTGTTCTCTCTCTACAGGTGACGGACGAGGTCTGCACTGGGCTTTACACTGACCTTTCAACCTGCTCTCTCTCTAGAGGTGACGAAGGAGGTCTGCACTGGGCTTTACACTGACCTTTCAACCTGCTCTCTCTCTAGAGGTGACGGAGGAGGTCTGCACTGGGCTTTACACTGACCTTTCAACCTGCTCTCTCTCTAGAGGTGACGGAGGAGGTCTGCACTGGGCTTTACACTGACCTTTCAACCTGCTCTCTCTCTATGAGGTGACGAAGGAGGTCTGTACTGGGCTTTACACTGACCTTTCAACCTGCTCTCTCTACAGAGGTGACGGAGGAGGTCTGCACTGGGCTTTACACTGACCTTTCAACCTGCTCTCTCTCTACATAGGTGATGGCGGAGGTCTGCACTGGGCTTTACACTGACCTTTCAACCTGCTCTCTCTACAGAGGTGACGGAGGAGGTCTGCACTGGGCTTTACACTGACCTTTCAACCTGCTCTCTCTGTACAGAGGTGACGGAGGAGGTCTACACTGGGCTTTACACTGACCTTTCAACCTGCTCTCTCTGTACAGAGGTGACGGAGGAGGTCTGCACTGGGCTTTACACTGACCTTTCAACCTGCTCTCTCTCTACAGAGGTGACGGAGAAGGTCTGTACTGGGCTTTACACTGACCTTTCAACCTGCTCTCTCTCTAGAGGTGACAAAGGAGGTCTGCACTGGGCTTTACACTGACCTCTCAACCTGCTCTCTCTCTACAGAGGTGACGGAGGAGGTCTGCACTGGGTTTTACACTGACCTTTCAACCTGCTCTCTGTGCAGAGGTGATGGAAGAGGTCTGCACTGGGCTCTACACTGACCTTTCAATCTGCTCTCTCTACAGAGGTGACGGAGGAGGTCTGTACTGGGCTTTACACTGACCTTTCCACCTGCTCTCTCTCTCTACAGAGCTGACGGAGGAGGTCTACACTGGGCTTGACACTGACCTTTCAACCTGCTCTCTCTCTACAGAGTGACGGAGGACGTCTGCACTGGGATTTACACTGACCTACGTATTCCTCTTCCTTTGTCTATTCTCATCATATTCAAAGGTCAGAAATTTTTATAAACTCTAAGAAATATTCATAACATTTTCTTCAGGATCTCAGCAAGTGGAGTGTGGCATACAGGACAAAAGACCATTTGTGGGGTGCAGGTTGGCCAAGGGCCGGCAACAACATGGACAACACGCAGAGCCAGTCACACGAGGGAGGAGGCTGCCCCACCGACAGGTGCACGTGGGGCAGGCCCGGTCTGTAAAATCAGGCCAGCTGAAAGGCTGTCAGCTGTGGAGGCTCCCCTGTGTGTCTGTCTACATATATCTTCAGTGTCTTCCATAAATACCATTTTACAGACTAAAGGGCATGGTCACCATTCTCACTATAACAAATTCTACCTCCGGATTATCCTGGTAACATGATCACATATCTAAGAATGTCTACAGGACTTGAAAACACCTCTTCAATTACATTTGTAATAGAAGCTACTGAAAACAAAAGGAAAAACTACTGAATGGAATTCAATGGCATTTAATATGAATGTAAGCACACCTTGTTTTAGGATCTGACTGCAGGATGGCAAAGTTGCATCCACTCGGGTCTGTGCTGATGCTGACGGCTCTATGGGCAAAAGCAAGTTTCTCAAGTCGGACCCTTTCATACACACTATTCACATCAGAGATACAAGACGCATCCGATGAGGAATTATGAAGGTTTGAGAAAATATCTGCTAAATAAAAAAAACCTACCATTAATGAAGGCTTTATAGAAACAATAAAATGATTTAGGAATAAACAGAATAGAAAAAAATTAAGAAAATATGAAAATATCTTTTATGACTATTAAGTACTTTTGCAGAACTACATTCTCTCTTCAATCCAACACTCTGCACCAAATTCATTTGTTGTATTATATAGGAAATTTCAGGTGAGTCAACTTTCAGTTAGCCATGATTTCATCACTTCTGATAAACATATTATCCATACTACAACCAGTTATCTTTCTAAAAAACAAATCTAGATTTGGATCAAAGATGGCGGCTGAATAACAGCTTCCCTGCAACTGGGCACGGGGAATCTGGGGAGACAAGACTCCAGACATCTCTGGCCGGTGGGATCTGCCTATAATCATCCCTTTGAGGATACAGGGAGCCAGCAAGGGACTTCTGGACCCCAGGAGGAGGACAAAAACAGTGGAAAACTGACAAGTGGCTGCATGTGTTCGATCAACCTAATCACGCCGGCAACCGTGAATACAAGCAGCACTAAGACTGCAAACTGGAAAGGCCTTACCTGTGAACTCTTTCGGTGTTCTTGGACTTGGCACTCAGTTGAGCTGCCTTGGGGAAAGCTTGAGCAAAAGTGTGGAGAACGTTGGGCATTGTCTGGGGCCCCAAAATGAGCCACTGAGCTGGGCTCAGTGAAAGCCATTGTGTGAAAAAACTTCTCCAGCAAGCCCCGCCCTCAGGGTTCCAGAACAAGGAACAGGCGGGACAAAGTAACCTAGTGACTGAGCAGCTTAAAGGTGGGGACTGAACTGCCTCACAGCCCTAATCCTTAGGGGCAGAGTGAGACAGTCTTGGCACACTGGAGCCTTGGGCTGTTGCCTTGGGTAGAGTGCCCTGACGTCACAGCTCATAG
>CAUYPK010022428.1:0-62825 GCA_963574355.1 Loris lydekkerianus
AAGCTTTGTCTTCAATGTCAGAAATCCTTTCCTCTGCTTGCTCCATTCTGTTACTGAGGGATTCTACTGTGTTTCTCAGATCTTTGAGGGATGCAACTTCTTGTCCCAATGTGTCAAAAGCTTTGGTCATTTGGTCTTTGAATCCGTTGAATTCGTGAGATAACTTTTGGAATTCTAATTTGATCTTATTTGCTATCCAGATCCTGAATTCAATTTCTGGCATCTCAGCTATTTGTTTGTGCATGGGGACTTGTGCTGTTTCTGCCCGATTGATCCTTGGGGGGGTTGATCTACTGTGATTATTCATATTGCCAGAGTTTTTCTGTTGATTTCGCCTCATGATTGCTTTTCACCGTTGCCTCTGGCCGTCCTCAGAGTTGGGGAGGTGTCTCTCCAAGATCAGACCCCAGCGGGATCACTCTATTGTTGCTGGATCTTTGTAGGGAGTGACCCTGTGAAGTTCCTCTGGGGCTGCTCTAGCTAGGGAGTTCTGGTTGTGGAAGCAGCTCCGGTGTGTGACATGCCCAGATCCAGCAACAGGACGGGTGGTGCGCACGATTGTAGGAGTGCCTGGCGCCCAATGACTTTGGCACAGAGAACCCAAGGCTCCTGCAGTCTCTGGCCAGGAGAAGGGCTCTGTGCAGAGGCAGGGAGGGCTTTAGAGGGCATGCAACTACCAGGATCCCTGTGCAGATGAACGGGCTAGTGTGGAGGCTTGGAGGACACAGGAGGGAGGATGCAGGGTTGCGTGGCTCCTGGTCAGGGAATACGGAGGCCCGGTTGGTGTGGGTCACTGGTCAGGGGTCACTGCACAGCTCTCATGGAGGTCTGGGCGGCGCCAAGCCCAGGAATTTGAGGTTGCTATGAGCTGTGACGTCTCAGCACTCTACTTAGGGTAACAGCCCAAGGCTTCAGTGTGCCAAAACTGCCTCACTCTGCCCCTAAGGATTAAGGCTGTAAGGCAGTTCAGTCCCCGCCTTTAAGCTGCTCAGTCACTAGGTTACTTTGTTCCGCCCGATTCTTGCTCTGGGACCCTGAGGGCGGAGCTTGCCAGAGCAGTTCTTTCACAATGGCTTACTTCGCCCAGCTCAGTGGCTCATTCTGGGGCCCCAGACAATGCCCAATGTTCTCCACACTCTTGCGCAAGCTCTCCCCAAGGCAGCTCAACTGAGTGCGAAGTCCAAGAACACCAAAACAGTTCACAGATAAGGCCTTTCCGGTTTGCAGTCTCACTGCTGCTTGTACTCATGGTTGCCGGTGTGATTAGGTCGATCGAACACACGCAGCAGCCACTTGCCAGTTTTCCACTGTTTTTGTCCTCCTCCTGAGGTCGAGAATTCCCTTGCTGGTTCCCTGTATCCTCAAAGGGATGGTCATAGGCAGATCCCACCTGCCAGAGATGCCTGGAGTCTTGTCTCCCCAGACTCACCATGCCCAGTTACAGGGAAGCTGTTACTTGGCCACCATCTTTAATCCAATCCATTAAGATCTTAATGTATAATAAATTATCACCTGTTAATGGGAAAGGATTGTTATTTTCAGGGATTGGTGAACTTCTAAACAGAGCAAGATGAGAAACATTTCAACTGTGTAAGCCACTGTCACACTGTTAAAGGACTTGCTTTGGGGAAGAGGAGCCATGGATAATATGTAAATGAATGGGTACTACTAGATTTGACCCATGGGCTGTAGGTTGCCTACTTTGGATTATTAACTTAATAATAGAAACACAATGAAGATAGTGATTTTTGTTTATTTTGTTCGCTGATAGATCCCAAGTATGTTAACATTCTTAGCATGGAATAGACACTCAACAAAATTATTCATTTGAACTAAATCAATATCACTATTGACAACACTGGATATTTGGGGTGAAACTCACATCATATGAGTGATAGCAATAATTGCAATGAATTTTAGAGATAATGTAAAAAAAAAACCTGAAACAATAAAAATGGATGGGAATGTAAATGAATATTTATCTACCTTTGCATGAGAAAGATCTTTTAAAGTAAAAGTAAGAGATAAAATTAGCAAAGGAAAATCACAGACATTTCACTGTTTAAAAAGTTAATACTTACCATATTTTGCTATGTAAAATTGTAGTCCTGTGTATAATGTGCACCTATGTTTTGGTCCAGACTTTCAGGAAAATACCCCTCGAGGAAGTGGCTGGCTCTCAGCCAGGAGAGACACATCTGGTGAGGGCTAACCCACCCCCGGTAAATGTGCACATCATACTACCCTCTCGCACCTGCTCACTCTGTGAAGTCTGCCCCTTCCCTCTCTCCCTGGAGCCATTCTTTCCCCAACAAGTTGGGGTCAGGGGGGCAGAAGCTTCTGAGGCTGCTCTGCCTGCAGGTAGCCAGGCAGGTCTTCAGGGCCTGTGCAGGGCTCCCAGTCTCCTCCCTGTGGGCACACCTCAGGCTTTGGTCCTCACCCTGTATGGCCGCTCCCTGATTGTGGCACTCAGAAGAGGCTACTCTGGCCCGCTCCCACCATATCCTCCATCCTCTTAGACTGGAACCCTGTGCCCACGTGGGAGAGTGCAGTGGCCCTTGGAGGCCCCCTGGGCTCCTCTGCTCCCCAGTTGTGCATAGCCCTATTTTCCCCTTAAAAATTTGGGCAAAAAAGTGTGCATTATACATGGCAAAATGCGGCAAGTACATAAAAACATTGAAATGGAAAAAGTTACTGTGTACTTTAAAAAATACGTATTAACTGTCACATAAAGAAGTTACGTACATTAGGCCAGGTGTGGTGGCTTATGCCTGTAATCCCTGCACTCTGGGAGGCCGAGGTGGGTGGATCTCCTGAGATCACAGGTTTGAGACCAGCCTGAGCTAAAGCGAGACCCCCTCTCTAAAGATAGCCAGGTGTTGTGGCAGGTGCCTATAGTCCTTGCTACTAGGGAAGATGAGGCAAGAGGATTGGTTGAGCCCAAGAGTCTGAGGTTGCTGTGAGCTATGACATAACAGCACTCTACTAGGGGGTGACAAAGTGAGACTCTGTCTCAAAAATAAAGAAAGAAATATCTGAAAGTGACAGAAAAAAGTTTAAAAAAAAAGAAGTTATGTACATTGCTAAGAAAAATTTTATTAATTTAATAAGAAAATGGGCATAACCAAGCATTCTTGGTTTATAGAAGAGAAAATACAAGTAGTTAATAAATCTCTTGAAAAAATGTTTAACTGTTAATAATTTTAAAAATAATACAAGGGGAAATAAGAGCCAGTTTTTAACAATCCAAGTTGTAAGATTGAAAAGATAATATTAAATGTTGGTGATGATTTGAGGTATACATGTTCATGACCTCTTGACAAGAATATAATTTTATGTAGTCTTTCTGAAAAGCGTTTTGGTAATGGATTAAAAAAAACCCATACCTTTTTAATGTGCCAAGTAATTCTAAGAATCTGATTCTTAGATCAGATTCTAAGAATCTGTCCTTGGGAAATAATTAGAAATGCTATAAAGAATGTATGGTTAAAGAAGTTCAGTATACTTTTATACTAATATACAAGTAGGAAATATTTTAAATATTTAATATTAGAGAAATGATTAAATAAATTATGTCTATAAGATGGCTGTTAGTGCCATTGAAATTATTTTTTGAGAATTTTTAATAATGTGAGAAATACTAATGATTGAGTATGAAGTGTAGAAAGGAAGTTATGATTATCCAGGAATGATTTTAATTGTGCTAAATGTGTATGGTAGAGCAAAAAGATTAGAAGAAAAGATTACAAAATGTTAATCATAGTTTTTTATCTGAATTATAGGATTACGGATAGTTTTCACTTTCCAATTTATATTTTCCTGGATTTTTTTGGAGTTGCTACAATTAATATATATTGATATTATGGAAATGTTGTCTTTTTCAAAAATGAATTTAGAATTTAAGATAGCCAGTTGAATATGAGTAGATGATTCACGTAAAAGGACATGCAGAAAGCACGTGCTGGGAAGAGTTTTGGCATTACAAGTAAATAAAGGAATGTAAGTTAAAATACGTATGAGATAATGCCATAGATATTTAAAGGAATATTTTTACAGTCTGTGGAGAATACTGAAAGGATCCTTGAAATTTTATGCCTTGATCTATATGATCAAAAGTATATTACTGGCTCCAGAGCTGCCCTGCCCTGTAGGGTAGCCATATGACACATGTGGCTATTGAAATTTAAATTTTAGTTTGGATAAATTAAATAAAATTTAAAAATTGAGCTGCTCAGGTGCACTAGCCACATTTCAAGCGCTCAGTTAGCTCATATGTCAAATGGCTACTACATGGACATATCCGATTGTGAAGATTTCCATAATGGCAGGAAGTCCTGCTGGGCAGTGTTGCTCTATCATGTGATAACTTAATTAGCACAGTCTGCCACCTTTGAAGGGTAGCAGTCACTCTTAGAGAAGAAGAAAAGGAGAGACATCATATACAAAGAGGAAAAATTCAGAAATAATTGTGTCTAGAAATTTCACTTAATATTTTTTTCTTCAGTAAGTCTTTTAGAAAACCTAAAATGTGCTCAGCTGCTGCAAGGACAGGGGTGCATAGAAAAGGCTTGTTCCTGATGTACAGGAATGCATATTCTATCAGTGGAGGCAGTTTTTACTTGCTCTTGCCCCACAAACCTTCATGGCTGCTTCCTCCTTCAATTCTTTGTTAAATGTCACATTGTACAGAGATGCCATGCAAGCAATTTAAATCAATAGGAATCCTTTTTACTCAAGCTGTTGCCCTGGATAGAGAGTGCCATGGTGCTGTAACTCACAGCAACCTCCAACTCGGTCTTAAGCAATCCTCTTGCCTCAGTTTTTCTATTTTTAGTAAGATGGGGTCTTGCTTTTGCTCAGGCTGGTCTTGAACTCCTGATCTCAAACAGTCCACCTGCATTGGCCTCCAGAGTACAAGGATTTCAGGCATGAGCCACCACACCTGGCCTTCAATAGTAATCCTTGACTATACCCGCCCTCCTGAAGCATTCCCTCAAACACTTGCCCGTCTTTGTTTTTCTCAATAGTCGATTATTTTCTCCATTTTTACCACTTCACATGTTATATATATATTAATTTGTCTGTTGTGTCTCTCTCTTGATTAGGGACATTTTTGTTTGTTTGTTTGATTCACTGTTCTCCTAGTCCAATATTTAGCTTTAATTTAATAATTTATTTTCCTATGCAATAAGCCATGACATTTGACAAATAATGTAGTAAAATTCATCTGGAAATAGAAAAGGACAAATATTTCAAAGGTAGATTCTTTTTTCTTGGAAAATACTGATGGTAGGCGGTTTTCAGGTTATAAAACATATTATGTATTGAAAATTATTTCATTCTATGGAGTTGGGTTAAAATATTAAAATATAAAAATCCAGAGATTTCGAGAAAGTTTTAATGAGTCATTAGTGACACATTGTAAGACAAACCTCAAGTAACCTAAGAGTTGAGAAACTACTAGCTAATAAATATTTGGAAGACAGTTGAATGTCAGCATGGAAAAGAAAAAAATTAATCAGAATCTGTAAGTCAGGTCACCTGCAGCAGCAAATTCCAGATAGTTCAAAGCAATCTTTTCATATTGGGAGGCAGTAATTTAGCTGCAATCTAATAGGGCCACATTCAAGAAACTTCAATTAGATATACTTAAAAAATGTAAATTATTTTGCAAACATCCAACTACTGTCTATGTACTAAATAATTAAAAAAAAATGAAAACGGGTTCATTTTAAACTTAACTAATTGGCTGGGTGCAGTGGCTCACGCCTAGCACTCTGAGAGACCAAGGCAAGAGGATTGCTTGAATTCAGGAGTTTGAGACCAGCAAGAGTAAAAGTAAGACCCCAGCTCTATTAAAAATAGAAAAAATTAGCCTGCCTTCATAGCATAGGCCTGTAGTACCAGCTCTTTAGGAGGCTGAGGCAGGAGGATAGTGGAGTCCAACAGTTGGAGGTTGCAGTGAACCATGATGTAGCCACAGCACTCTAGCCAGGGTTTAAGAGCAAGCAAGACTTTATCTCAAAAATAAATAAATAAATAAAATAAAGTTAACTGACCCTTTAAGACTTTGTTGTGTCTGCTTTTTGTTGGAAAGCATTGGACTGTTTGGTTGCAGCAAAGTGATCTTGTAAATGGGTATTAGTCATTTGTGACCTTAAGATCGTCTTAATTTGGGTTAGGTAGGAGAATATTGATCCTCACCAATAAGTGGTTGAAAAGCAAGAAAGTATTTTGGGGGCATGTTGCCAAAGGCATGGAAATTCTACTACATTTTCCACATCAGTTGGATCTTAGCATCAAACAATGACTTTAAAATGTCATCTATCAAGAGCTTAATCAACTCCATCTGTGGTTCTTTAGGTGCCTTGGGGATATCAACTAGGTGAGGCTGAAATGCTAACTTGACTGTGATGTCATGATTCTCAAAGTCAGTGGAACTTTCATCGTATTTTCCAATTAATACAGGTCTATTATAGCTGTGTATTCTTCAAATGATCAGCATCTATTATCCTGCTCATCAATGACCTTTGCTAACTGGAGAAAATGTTCATCTGAAATTTCCTTTTGAGGAAGAAGTCTTGTGAAAAAATATCTCTTTGCATTTTTTTTTCCTGTATGTTATACATAGACTTAGTTTTCCCTTGCAAAGAAATGTTCAGATTGTTTGATTTGACATGATGTCACACAGAAATATTGCATTCCTAAAGATGTCTTCTTTCAATGGCTCATATTGCTGATTTTGTTCTTTATAATATATAACTGTTACCACAGAGGTAAGATTTTGACTGACACTTGTTCCTGTGATAGCCAACACACTTCAGACTGAGATGACAAATCCATGCTGAATACCTCATCTTTCAACTTCAGCCTATTACGAAACTGATGATGCCATGTTGCATTTGCACTAATATAGTTAACAATACTTATAACTTGTTGGAAAGTGTCACTTAGAATAGTAGCTGATGCAAGATACCATATACTTTCATAGACAAAAATATATTAATAGAAATAAAAGGATCTGTTCTGTTTGTTGAAAGAAAAAATTAAAAAAAGAAAATGAGAGCATCTGGATCTGTTACCACTTTTTTAATCTGTATACGAAAACCCTTCATGTTTTCCTGTCACGGAAGGTGCACTGTTTGTACATACACTCACTAAATTTACTAAATTCAGTCTGACTTCACACAGCATTTATCTTGAGAGTTGTTGAAAATATATATTGCCCATGTTCTGCTCACAGAGTGCCCAAAGTCAGTAACTCTTTGTATTTAAGAAAATCTTCTGTTAGGTCCAGAATGAAGTATAAAACCGGTATCAAGTCAGTCGTGACAGTTGATTCATCCAAAGTGATTGAATAATATGTATTTTCCTTTTGAAGTATTTCATGAAGTTCTGGTAAGTTATCCAGGTTTTTGGAAAGTGATTTATAGGGTTTGAATTGCTTGTGAATGACAATATAGGAATGAAATGATTTTATGAAAAGTTTGCAAAATAATTCATTAAACTGAGAAAAACGTTTATAATTTACTGGTATAGTAGTCAGTGCCAGCAGGAAGCACATGGCGCACTCCAAGGGATGAGCATAGGGTTAAATGAAACAAGAAAGGATGGGGATACCCGGAGATTTTACTACCTCTAGTCCTGAAGGGGCACAGGTTGGGCATTATTACTGGAGCCTGGGGAGAGCTTGGAGACATGGGGAAGGGCTCCAGTAGGTTCTGTGTCCAGAGAATAGAGGCTTCCATAGGAGGAGATGAGGATGGAGCCAGAGGTAGAGGGGAGCTTGACGTCTTTCTCTCCCACTCAGTGATGTCTCACATTAGCTTCATCTGACCAGCGCCCCAAAGCAAGAGCTAGTTGGTGGTAATGAGGGAGCATCCTTGTATCCATGCATAGTTCATTGGTAGCACTTATTTTAGATGACCAGCCCAGCAAGCAGTGTAAAACTGTCGGCATACCCTCATCTGGTGATTTCTTTCATGGTGACATACACCAGAACAGAACAAAACAAAAGAAAACATGAAAGCAAAAGCATTAATTTTCTACAATTCTTTATAATAGCAAAGGAAAAAAAAAAAAAAAAAAAAAGAAATCACATCATACAAGACCAGTAAGAGGAAATAAGAAGATAAGAAAATGATTTGTAATATTGGTAGTGTATATCTCAACTCATTCTAAAAATGGATTAAAGCATGATGGTGCATTAGAATGATGGAATAAATATAGCTTTCAAAAATAAGTATTTTGATAATGATAGTACATAAAAATGTTTTATGGGAAATAATGTTATATGAATAATATGTATAAACAGATTGAATTTTTTTACTATATGTATTACACAAAATATCATTATTTAATGTGATGATATAGTTTTATTTTAGCCATTTCCAATCTTTATTATAACAAGACAATAATTATACATTAAAGGAAAAAATAAAGAATTATTAATATTTAGGTGGTTCTCCGGCAAATTGTCCAGTTGTCAGTCATATTATAGTGTGATACTATAACTCCAGAGAGAAAAACCTCTGAATGAGGAAGAAGGGTGTTTGGGCTGGTTGTGATAGAATTGGTCTGCTACCTCTTCAACTTCAAGATATTTTTAACCTATGCATCAGAAAATTTTATTGTAAAAGCCAATGCTGAAAAGATACTAAAAGATATAAATCCTCATTCATATCCATCATGGGAAAATCAATTTTATATTAGTTCTGAGACCACATTAAATTTTAATCCTAGGTTAGATGTTCTCCAAATATAGCCGAACCCAAAGTTAACACGAAAATAAAATGAGTCCTTAATCCTTCTTTAATTTTGTAAAATTACAGCATTTGATTCATTCATTACACAAACATTTGTTGAACATCTTTTATGTGCTAAGCACTATGTTACATGCTGGAACAACTAGAAAATTACATAATTTGACATCATTTATTTTCTTTAATTGCACTGTTCCCATCAATCACCCTAGGAGATTAGATGCACTAAAAACCTGTTACTTTTAATAACAATGTCAGGTGTCATTTCCTTGTTGAGGAAAAAGTGAACTACTCGGATGAGAAGTGACTTAGATACAAACAAACCACGCCCCATCTTCTGTCTTCTGACGCCATTGAGCAATACTGAGCCTATTTCCCAAACCCCAAACCCTGGGACACATGGTTTGAGAAGGGAATTTTTCTCTTTTGTGAATTTGTGTGAAAGACTTTAAAGCAATACCAGGTTAAATTACATTTACTTATTCTTTTGGCTAAGCACCTTATTGAAAAGAAAAAGAAATTACATAAGAATTTGGAATGTCCAAGAACATCTGGATGGAACATGTGGCCGCCATATTTACCCACCACAATTTTATGACTGTTTTAACGTTCTTTCTCTGCCCTAGTTTTTCAGTCTTTTTCTCAGACCCTCTGCCTTTCGCCTTCTTTTTAGCTCCATGTTTCTTGTCTTTTCACTACTCAGCTGTTGTTGGCATGTGTTTTCAATCATTCACCTTTTACAGTTTGTCTACCCCAATACACTTCAAAATTTGCAGTTAAGCAAAATAACGGATTTCTGCCTCATTTAATCAGATAAAAAGATCAGAGCAGGAGGTAGGGCTGTTCTTTTCTAGTCCATCCCCAGTTCCTGTACTGTTTCTTTGGGTATAGCCCCCTCTAAGACCATAGACAAACAGATGCAGGCTTCGTGCTTTCTGGTCTGTGGATGGACACATCAAAATTGTTGGAGAGGGTTTGATTTAGCTTCTCCTACTTTTCTGTTTTCCTCTCCAGCTATTTTCTGTGTTTGCATCAAGCCAGGTATTAGAGTGAAAACATGTGACAATATAAACCACCACTAGTCACATGCCCTCCTTTCTTATGCTTGAATGACTGTTTCCTCTTTGGTTTCCTTACAGTGAGTATAATTTATTTTCTAGGAGGGCCAAGATTGGGACAGAAGGACAATTTGGGGTTCAAGAGAAGGGGGAAGCAGATCAGGAAGAAGGGGCAAGGGGTCTGTGAAAGAATTCTGCAACAGGGGTGAACTGACAGCATACTAGAAGAAGAAGCTGCTATAGGCTGATAAAATTTTAAGGGATTTCAGGCACAAATGCTTCTGTTCAAAACAGCTTTAAAAAACAGAAGAAATGTTATTGACAATTCTTTCGGGAGAATTCTTCGATGGTTCCAGTATTGAATTACAATTTAAAGATATAATAAAAATGTTAAGTTGGTTTTTTTCTCCAGGTTTGCAACACAACTACAGACAGGAAACACGCGGATATTTTCTTAGAGAAGTGTGTTACTGAGTCAATAATGAACATTGTGAGCGGCTTCTTTAATTCTCCCTTTTCAGACAACAGTACCAGCCTCCAGGTGAGTTAAACAAATACAAAAGCATTCTGTGGCAAATAATTTATTTTGTATGAGTGGGAAAATATTTTGACCTGGTCAGAAAGTTGTTTCTTACACTTTTGACGGTTACTCTTATATTATTTACTATTATGTCTCTTTCGGAGTTTACCAGATACTATTTTAAATAAATGACCTCCATTCTCAAATTGAATTTTTTTTTCTCTCCTTAAGCAGAATAAGAACTTTCATATCTGTTTGTTGCCAAGTGTTAAAATAATGGCACGATTCTTTAAATCGTGAGGCATTTTGACCCCTGTGGTTCTACTTCAGCAATTTATCCTTAAAGAATTAATGGAAATTTATATATTAAGAATTTCATTCAAGTATTTATAGAACTAAAAAATTGACATCAACCTTAAAAGTCCACAAGTGGGAAAAAAGCTGAATAAAATACGGTATTATCTGTAGGATGGCTTTATTATATATAATATAGAAATCATGTTTAAAAGAGAAAAAGGATGACTCCAGAAAAGAATCATGAAGTAATTAATATTAGGCCACAGAATTGCATTATAGTAGCATTCAAAGTTGTTTATGTAAAGAATAGAAAAACTTAGGAAATAAATATCTTTAAAATATTGATTCTGTTTAGTTCTACATTGTAGGATTAGTGGTGATTTTTATTTCTGTGGCTCCCAAATATTCTACAATTGTGTATTATTTTTACAAAATATCATTTTGATTATACTTTCCTTAGGGAGAAATTTTGAACTATTAGACCCCATGAAAATGTTTTGGTAGTTTAAAATGATTGTCTGTTCTACTTGCTCATAGTGTGAAACCAAAGCAAACTAACAAACCTAGAAACATCTGCTCTATGTATATACTTGGGAATAAATGAAGGATTATAAAAGATATATTTAAATTCATGCTATTAGCTTCAAGAAATGGCATATTTTTCTGGTTAAGAATATATTTAAAATGCAGATCATCAGTTTTCCATAGTATCTGGCATGGTGTCTACCATCATGCTCATTGGATGAGATATTTATTAAACGGCACTGAAACTCGGAATGATAGTGTTGTGTTTTACTTTGGTGACCCTTTCTGATAACACACAGCTAACACATCAGTAGTAGTATGGTCTAGCAGCACTCTTTGCCTGCCTTCTGTTTTCAGACACACCAGCCGGTTTTCATTCAGCTGCTGCAATCTGCCTTCAGGATTTATAATTGCACCTGGCCAAACCCAGCACAGAAAGCTTCGGTGGAATCCTGTATCAGAACTTTGGCTGAAGTGGGTAAGGCATGGTTTGGGTTTTCCTTGTTTTTATATTTCTTGAAGAAATCTAGTTTTTGGCTAATAGGCAATATGAGCAGGTTCCCAATTCACAACTTAATTCTAAAACATGCATCGTTTCTATAAAGCTCAAGAGCAGTGATCAGCAAATGATTCTGAGTGTTGCATGCTTTTGGGAGGGAGCATAATTATTATATTTCAAAACTTAAACTTAATAATCATTGCATATAGCACTTTAATATAGCTCAGTAAGAATTTACAGGAATTATTTTAGTTAATTGTTATTCTCAGATTTTATTTTGGAATTGCCTTATTTGTTAAGTTTCTGGACTTACTGATATCCTCACATGGCATAGGACTTTTTGAGATTTTTTTTTTTTTTTTTTTTTTTTTTTTAGTTTTCCAATTTTGTTTGAAATCTATCAGTATTTACTGAGGACCTAGTATACATAGAAGGCTTCAGAAATTTGGAAGCCAAGGAGATTATTGCTAAAGAAAGGTTAGTATTTTCCAGTAGAGTTTCTCAGAGAGTCCTCTTTTTCTGTGGGTGTAGGGAGGTTCATTAGGGCCATTCGATTAATGGGAAAGGGGAAGAAATACAGACTTGCTGGACTTAAAAGAAAAAGAGCTTGACCATTCTCTCAACTAATGGTGGTTCTGCAGGGATTGGGAAGGGCAGTTTATAGCGTGTTTCCTGCAGGGATTGGGAAGGGCAGTTTATAACGTGTTTCCTTATCAAGCTGTTAACATTTATCAAACACCTTGTGCAGTGCTAGGCAATTTGAATGCATTATCTCCTTTCATCCTTAGATAATTTCTTTGATTATTTATATTGTGTGGTTGGGAAAACAGAGAATTATTTAGGATATGTAACTTGGCCAGGGTGATAGTGTATGCTCGGTGGATATATGATAAATGATTAAATGGCTTCACTAATTGATGAACATTTAATATGTTATTAGTCTTTCCTTCCCACCTCTAATTTGACTTAAGTCATTTTATATTAACAAAATTTAGTGATGGCCCTGATTTTAATTGACTACATTCAAGAGCAGTTATAACCCAAGAGGATCAATTGAAAATTATTAGAACTAATAAACTAGTAATACAGTGTACCTAGGTAATTAATTATAACTGTTATACTAAATGGATTTTCTGTATACCACAAAGAAATAGAGAACAGACTGTGAAAAGGATATCATTCACAATGGCAATGAAAATATTAAACACATAAGGGTAAGCTTAAGAAATATGAGATACTAAGCTTGCTATATTGAGGGATAATATAAATGATTTTATAAGAAATGGAGAAATATATAATTTCTGGATTGGAAAATCCAATTGATAAAGATGTGAGTTCTCTTCAAATAAACTAATAAAACTTTAATACATACCTGGAGACCTCTTGCATACACACCCCATCAGCTCACCGTCTAGTTGGCCTGGACACCCCACACAGGACCACCCCCCACAACCCTGCTGTCCTCTTGCAGCTTGGTCTCTGACTGTGTCCTACACATCCTCCTCACCTCCTGTCTTTGTCCATTTTGTGCTGTAACAGAATACCTGAGACTGGGTAATATATAAAGAACAGAGATTTATTTCTTATAGTTCCAGAGGCTGGAAGTACAGGTCCTGGGGTTCACATCTGGCAAGGGCCTTCTCGCTGCGTCATCCCACGGCAGCAGCAGGAGGGGGAGAGGGAGAAAGAGAGAGCACACGCGAGAGGAAGGGGCCATGCTCATTCTTTCATTAGAAACCCAATCTCGCCAAAACTGCCTCCTGCGTTAACAGCAGTAATCTGTTCATGAGCCCTCATGGCTTAAACATCCCTTGCACATCCCACCTCTCAACACTGTTACCCTGGGGATTAAGCTGCCAGCACGTTAACTTGGGCTCCAACAGTCTACTGTTCAGGAGTTCAGGCTGCTGTTCTGTGGGGATGACCCTTCACAGTCAGCAGTCTAGGTTGGGCTGCTCATCTGTGGGGATGATCCCTTCACCCTGCTCAGCCTCAAACTCTCCATCCTGGGTCCCTCCTTCGCATGAATATGCTGCTTACTTGTATTACCTGAGCCACGCTGTCCCCAGCCTAGATGCCCTCTTCATCCCTCTTGAGTTCTGATTCTCCACCAAAAGCAGCCCTCCCGAGCACACCTCCCACTCCTTTCTCACCTTACCCAGCACTGACATTCACTGTGCTCTGTTCCTTCTAAAGGTGTTTTGGATGGAATGGTTGGGAAGGGCTGTGATGTGCACTGTGTTAAAAATAAAGAAGGACATGTAAGAGAGACTCATTTTTATTCTAAAAAGACACACATAGCAAAATGTACAGAAGAATATACGTAAAATAGTAATAGTAACATTGGTTATCTCTGAGTGGTGGCTTGGTAGGTGAATCTGGTTCTCTTCATGCTTTTATGTAATTTCTGAGTTTTTAATAATATATCATTTTCAAGTTATAATAAAACAACGGTAAAGTATTTTCATTTATATCAGGTTAGTTAGGATATATGTGAACAATTAAAAGATGAAATCCAAAGGAATAGAAAGAAGCACGATGGTGTTGATTTTGGGGTAGGGGTATTAGTGCCTTAGCTGCCAAGTATGTGTCTGTCTTTCGCATTTAAAGCAGTCTCCCTTCTTCTCTTTTTCCTTCCTCCTCCCTCCCCTTCCTCTTCCTCCTCTTCTCTCATCTCCTTCTCTTTCTCCTCCTCCATGTCCGTGGGTATTTAACAAATGCAATGGGAAAAAATACTCGTTAGCTCTACGCAGGCCACAGGGGGCATCCTGTCCATAACACTTAAAAATTGAGATAAAGAACTTTGAGCCACAGGTGAGTGTTCATGTTTTGCCTCCCACCTGAACCCTGACTCCAGTGCCGCGTCCATGGACTAGTCAAATCCGTTCTTGCAGGACAGCAGAACTTTGAGTTTAAAATAGTCACTGAAACTATATTAGCCTAAATGTATCTTTTATTTCTAAGTTATAAGATTTCATTTCCTGCCATTTCCTATACTAGCCAGAACCTTATGACATAATAGGATATTTTAAGTTTCTTTCCGTATGATTTAAAGATGTGAGTGATAGCTAAACCCGTAATCAAGATAGGTGAAAAGTGATGTTTCTATGTAAGATCTCAGTATTGTCTTTGTGGGAAGAGGCGTTTCCTTCATCTTCCTTGTTGGTCTCTGCATCTCAGCAGTCACTGAGCTCTGGAGGCTCAGCTGTCCCCCCTCCCTCTGTATTGCTGCCTCCCATCTCCCAGCCCCCACCAAGCCTCATTTAACCCTTCATTACTTTCTTTTATGACTACTGCGGGTAATCAATGTCCTCTCCTGTCTTCCCTCACATAAATGTACTACTGGAAGTGGAATTCCCTCTATTGTTTAAAAACATCCAGGCCACGTCCTCAACCCTGGCTGCTGCCTTTTGTCCTCCAGACTCAGGCTGGGTTCCTCACTGTGACAAGCGTGGCTTCCACAGCACAGTCCCCTTCCCTGTCTGTACTTGTCACATGCACGCTGGTTCCCACACACATCCTATGAACCGGCAGGCTGCACTGTGCTCCATGCACCATCACACTGTGACTGTGTCCTTTCTACCGTTGCCGCTATTGCCACCTCCCAGCGTCTTGTCCATTCCTCAAAGAGTTTGTTGTTCAGATTCCTTCATCAAAATCACTTTCTCCTGCATCCAGATCTGAACCCCCCGCCCCCACTATTTGCCCACATAAACCTTTCTCATGGTCTTTCTCTAATCCTAAATTACATTATCCCAAGTAGTATTTTCACTGCCCCTGTCAGATTTTGCGAGAAAACTACTATGAACTAGCTGTCAAAAAGAAAGTGATAGGGAGCTATTATCAAGGGTGAGGGTGAAAAGCAGATCTGCTCTGCCTTGGTTACACTGTGTGCTGTTTGGGATGTTGGTGAATGCTGGTCATGAAAAAAACTCAGAACCAAAGTGGAAAGCATTCACAAGTGAACACTCAGGATGGTAAAGGGATCTAAAACCACCTCACTTGAGTAACGACTGAAATATGTATTTAGACAAAAGGAAACTGAGGAGGAACATATAATTTCCTTTAAACACTTGAAGGTGAGCAATGGGCTTCCTTTACAAGGAAGTGATTATAAGTAATATATGGCAGCAATATGTAAGTAATAAAGGCAGATTTTTTAAAACCACCTGTTTTTAAAATTAATTTAAATTAATTAATTTAATTAAACAATATTCTTTTAAAACCTTATGGGTCATAATTGATTCTTCCTTTTTGTTCATGCCATTAAACACAACAGCAGATTCTGTTGGTCCCACTTTCAAAATACAACTTTTTCCCCCTAATACAAACATTTATTATTATTATTTTATTATTATTTTAAATTAATTGATATTAATTTAAGTTAATGAATTTAATTTAATTTAACAATTAATATTCTTTTAAAACCTTACGGGTCACAATTGATTGTTCCTTTCTATTCATGCCATTAAACACAACAGCAGATTCTATTGGTCCCACTTTCAAAATACAAGTTTTTTTTTCTCCAATAACAAACATTATTATTATTTAATTTAAATTTTAATATTAATTTATTTAAAATAATAATAATAAATAAATAATAAATAAAAATTTAAAACAATAAATATTATATTTTATTATAATATTAATAAAATATTGTTTTAAATAATCTCATCAATATTAATTTAAATTAATGTAATTAAACAATTAATATTCTTTTAAAAATTTATGGGTCACAATTGATTCTTCCCTTTTGTTCATGCTATTAAACACAACAGCAGATTCTGTTGGTCCCACTTCCAAAATACAACTTTTTTTTTTCCAATAACAAACTTTTAAAAAAAATTTAATACCAAAATACAACTTTTTTTCTTTCTCTTGTGTGTCACCCTTGTCCAAATTCACCATCATCAGACATGGTTTGCAGAAAAGTCTCCTCATGGAGCTCCCTGCTGCGGTCCCTTCCCTGTACAGCAGGTAGAATGATCTTAAATGTAAATTGGAGGATCTCTCTCATCTCCTTCCAACTACCTGTTGCACTTACAAGGGACAGTGTGCTTGTGTCCAGGGCTTACAAAGCTTTTAATCATCTGAGCTGCATCTAGTCCTACCTTTCCCGTCACTGTCATCTGCTGTCCCTCAGTTCTGCTCCGCCTGCACTGGCCCTCTTACCAGGTTCTTCTGCATAAAGCTTTTTCCTCATCTCAGGGCATTTGCACCTGTTGTTTCCCCTATTGGGATTCTCTTGCCCCAGATTGTCACTTGCTGATCTCCTCCTGTCAATCCAATTTCAGTTTGAAGTATAAACAAGCGTTCAGTGGCGCCTTCTGGAACACTCCGTACGTACATAGTGTCTGAGTTTCTTATTGTCCCTTATCCTATTATCCAGTTTTATTTTTCTCTTGGTGCTTAGCCATCATTTGAAAACATCTTGCTAATTTGTTTATTCATTGCTTCTTTTTTGTCCACTTCCCCATGTAGAAAATGTCCACTATGAAAACAGGGACTTTGATTTATTCTCCTCTGGGGCCTGAACATGTCTGGAGCTGACCAAGCAGGTTAATAAACATTTGTTGACTGACAAATAATCCATAGGCTAGGTATTTTGAAGATAGTGAAATTTGGGCTTAGAAAAGTTAAGTAACTTGTCCAATTAATGCTACTTGAGTGGGGTTTGAAATTCAAGCTTCTCTGAGTAGGAAATTTAAGTTTGTCATGTTTCCCTAGAAGTTCTATCTTAGGAAGGCCTTACATATAAACTAGGACTATGGCAATTTGTCTTGCTGGTGTCAAAAGATAAAATTGCAGCAAATTCAGCTTAAAAATGTAATTGACTTTTATTTGTGATTCCAGTAGCACCTCAGTTACTCTGTAGACAAAAGCACTGAGGGGAGCAGAAACAGGGAACGAGAAATGGGTTGGTCTTTTCCACCTTACTTTGCTGATGGGGTTAAAACAGAGGGAATTTCATATCATGCCACCCTAGGCCCTGATTGATCACTGTGAATCTCTTATTTTCACTTTATAGTTCAGTTTGATTACCTGGCCCTAACCGAGCCTGAATGACTTCATCCTGGTTTGGTCTGGGTCCTAGCGTAGGAGGCCAGTCCAAAACAACAGTCCCTCGTAAACTTCGCTTAACGCTGGGTAGGAATCTGTCCGACATTTCACAACTCAGGTGTACAAGTATTTTGTGTTTCAGCAACTCTTTAAAATTGTATGTAGGCACTCGAATTTACTACAGTTCAAATATGTACAGATTTATAATGTTAAAGAGAGCAAAGGGCATATATATTTAAAATGTACCAAAGTCAAGAGTGTACTTTGTTTATAAAGCAAATTTTCAGTGCATTTACAAATTGGTAAACATATTGCTGGCAATGCAAATATCAATTATTGTTACATTTACATAACATTTTATGATTTGTAAAGTGCTCTCGAGTATATTAGTTCAACTCATCTATCATCCAAAAATACTTCATTCCCTTTCTTATTTGTATCTGAGTTATGTAAATGCAAAAGGCAGTAAAAATCAGCAAAAGCATTTCCTAAGTCAGCTCTTGCCTTGCTGAGTGTTGGGCATTTTGGTGAACTCTGTGATACGGACATAATTCTTAACCTATTTTATAGGTAGGTAAATGAGGTTATCAAGTTTAGGCAGCTTGCTCAAGGTCACACAAGTAGGCAGAGTAAGCCAGGATCTGAACCTTTTCTGTACTCACAGGCTAGCAGGCATTTGTGATGTTGTACCATCACAAATCAAGGTACCCAAACATGTTACCTGTTTTATAACTTTAACATGCAAAATACAGATCAAGATGGCAATTTAAGCTGTATACAAAACAAATGCACAAGAGTTTTCAAATAATTTAAAAAGAAGGCGAGGAGCCAATGAATTATGTTATTAAGGGTTTGGGGAAATCAATAGAAAAAGAATACTTCGGTTTTCTCTTTTTCTCTGTATCATTATTCCAGAAGGGTGCTATAATTTTATTTATTACCATTAATGTGTTGAGGCTGATCTGTTGTGAATTTACTATGTCATGTTAAGTTTTCCTGATAAAGCCTCATAAGCTTTTCGAATGGAAGCTATGGGCAATTGTGAATTTACCATATACCTATATAGCACGTTAGATTTTTCTGCTAAAATTTCTTAAGCTTTTAAAGGCAGATATGCTTTTGAATGATTTGTATCTGTAGAAATTACTAATATTTACTTCCATTGCTATACTTTTTCCCAAGTTATATGGAATTTGAACTTGGCAAGAAGATTCAAGTTCTTAAATGATAATAAATTCAAATTCCCAGGCAAAGTCATTACATACAGGGGGCCTAAGTGGAATGTAAGGTATAGCTATTTCTATCATTCTCTACCTGCAGTAAGATCCATTAAGGCTGGTGGTGGGAGCAAGTAAGGGTGGCGATCTCTGCAGTAAATGCCTACCATGGTGTTCATTGAGATTTGAGAAAAATTAAGCCCATTAAGGCTGTGTGTGTTTTTCTTTCTCTCTCTCTCTCTTTGTTTCTTTTCACAGTTTTTGGCCTGGGCTGGCTTTGAACCTGCCACCTCGAGCATTTGGGGCTGGCGCCCTACTCCTTTGAGCCACAGGCGCTGCCGTGTGTGTGTTTTTCAATGTGCTTGGTCAATTGCTGTTCCTTAGTTTACTCATTTATATAAAATACATTTGTACTTGGTTGAAGTATAGAACTGGGAGAAAAAGCAGCCAAAAATTACTTCCATGTTATTTCACTTAAAAAAGAGTTTTGTTCCATGTGTGTCATAATCTTCGTATGATTTGGGGGATTCATGGTGTATACTTTGTTGGTAACACCATCTATTTTCCAAATGGAAATTCTGTAAAATCTTTTACAAATGGTTTGAATAATGAACATCAATCTTCAAGCTAATTGTTCCCCCCAAATTTGAACATGTAGTAGAATATATCAACCCATTGAGAAAAGTTATTCAGCCTCTATTAAATAAATGTATTATACCCATTTTAATCCATTTAGGGTATTGTAGTTGATTGTATAAAGAGTTTGACATAATATGCCCCTGTGATTGTGATTTTTAAAAATTCTATTATTTAAAAAAGTAAATCTGAATAAATTACAAGGGAACAATATTTTATAATTTTTTTACTTTATTTCTGCAACTTTATTTATTTATTCAACTGATTTATAATGACTCCTTATTATCTGAAAGGAATTAGTGTAATTTGGGGGGAAATGTAGTATGTCAAGACACATTTCCTGACTTCAATGAGTTTCCAATGCATTGGGAGTAAATCTAACATACACCAAAACGACAAAGTGCAATAAAAGTAAGTACTTTATCTGTTATAAACTTCTGAAGCCTGACAGAGTGCCTAAAACACAGTAGGCATGTAGTGTATGTTTATTGCATGAATGAAATCAATTAACAAACACAAATAAATTAATGAGCATCCCACTCATATCGCTGGCTGTATAAGACTCCACTGCATGACCATAATTGACTTAACCCTGTTGTTGGACATTTCTGTTGTTTGTGATTATTTCCCACATGTGAGAGAGTAAGGTAAATACCTAGGAATAAAATTTCTGGGTTATTTTAATTGTGATCGCTATTGCCTTCTGTATAGATTGCCTTCTGGTATATACCCCACCAGAAATGTAGGAGGTTATCTTCCTCGTTCATAATACAGTGTTTTAGATTTTTTACCTATCTCATAAGTAAAAACACTGTTATAGTTTGAACGAATGTTTCTTTTTTTATGAGTGAAGAAAAAAAAAACCCTTTCCATATGATTATTGGTATTTTCTTTTCTATTAACTGTAACTTCTTGTGTTTTGCTTATTTTTTCTAATGGATTTTTTTTTCTTAACAATTTGTATAACCACTTAGATATTAAGGAAAGGACCTCTTTGCCTATGAGTAACAGTTTTTTTTCTTAACTTGTCATTTGAATTTTTTTTTTTTTTTTGGCTTGCAGAATTTAAAATTTTTCTTTTAGGCATTTTAGACTTTCATTCATCTTCAGAATAGCCTTGATCATTCTGAGATGCTGTTTCTTGAATTCCCGTGGAGAAATTTTTTGGGTTTGGTTTGTCTGAGTGTTTGTGGTTTTTGTGTGGCTGTTTAAAACTGTGAGTTATCTGGAATATATTTAGCTATTAGGTATAGAATCAACTTTATTTTTTCCAGATGACTAGTCAGGTGTGCCCATACTGGTTGTTGAATAACCCATAAAACTTAGATTCTTTATTCAATTTAAGAATGAATTGAGTGCCAAGCAGGAAAGATGAACTTAATATTTTAAATATTTTTTTCCTGTTTAAAAACAATAGTGCCTATGTGCAAAGTTATCCTGGATTTTTGGACGTGGTGCAGGAAAGGTATAGTCACACCTTTCTCTGCTTCAACTCTTCATGTTCTCATGGTCCTGAATAGTAGTGCTTGACAACCAACCACGTTTTCTAATTAATGCTTATACTTTGTGTTGCCTTCTCTCCCTACCTGTCAGTTTATCTATCTAAGCATTTTTCTCCAAGGCACCTATCACTGTATTATATCTGTGCTCAGAGATTTTGGTCTGGCAGGTATTATGAGTAATTCCATCTAATTAAAAAATTTCACATCATATGCAATATTTAATGAGTACTAATTAGAAATAGATTTTGATGACATCTTCAACTCATGGCAAAGACTTGTCATATTCAGAGAATTTCCACGAGGTATAAGCCTAATTAGAAGGTTAGCCTAAATAGTAAAAAATACCTGTGAATAAAAATAGCTCATTTTAGAGAACTAGTTATCTCTAGGAAGAACTCTACAAAAGTTAAATGTATTGATAACCCTTCTCTCTCCTGTTGTTTTTTTAAGGACTCTGTATATTTACTTTCTGACAACATATCCTTACCAGGTAGTGTCTCAGTTGCTCTCCAACTTGGAAGTGAGAAAGGAATAATTCTTTTGAAAACATTTTAAACATTAATGTGACTGTATCTGTTCAAGTACACAGTTGCTGTTAATGCCACAGGCCAGAAGAATGGCTGGCTGTAGTTCATTCATTAGCTTGTTCTTATTGAAAAGTTGGAAGGGGCGAGGAGTGACCCACAGTTAATCCCAAGAATATAGTCCTAGTTCACATTTCGACATCTTATTTGTGTTAGAATTTTTAAAGCTTAATAAAAGTAATCTAAGTTTTGATTGCTATTGAAAAAATATATTTCTAGTTATTAATGTTCTTATAAGTGAAATAATAAATCCTTTTTTTAGTTCCAATTTTCTTTTCTGCTTTTTTTCTGCTTTGATTTTTAAACAAAAGAAAGCTAAATTGGCATTGTTAATTTTGGTTTTAGAATAGATTTGATTTCAGACCACATCTTTAGAGATGTTCATGTTTTTATAATTATTTGAAAAACTATATCATTATCTATATGGATGACTTTAACTCAAAATTCTCTTTTTCTCAATGGTTTAATTAATTTTCTTTTATTGCTTAAAAATTGTAATTTAGCCCTTGGAGTAGAGTTTACCTTTAGGCATGGGAAAGTAATATATTTTACCCTGCTAATTTATACTGTACAGTTTATGCTGAGACAGGAGACTGGATAATACCAATCAAAGTGGTATGGGTTAGGGAAACAAAAAATCTTTCAACAGAGTTTGGGATAGTGGAGTTTTTTCAGCTTTGTTTGTCCATGGTGCTGGCTATAGAGAAATATGTAATCACAGCAGCTTACAGAGGAATCTGGGGGTGGGTGAGATTTTCCTGAAGTCACTAAGAAAAGGGCTACATTGATTTTTTTTTTTAAATATATATTTTTTTATTGTTGGGGATTCATTGAGGGTGCAATAAGCCAGGTTACACTGATTGCATTTGTTAGGTAAAGTCCCTCTTGCAATCATGTCTTGCCCCCAGAAGGTGTGGCACACACCAAGGCCCCACCCCTCTCCCTCCTTCCCTCTCTCTGCTCCCCCCCCAATGACCTTCATTGTCATTAATTGTCCTCATATCAAAATTGAGTATCTTTAGAAACAAATCTATTTTGTTATTATTGTTTTAACTTATGTAATTAAATACAAATACTAAATGGACATCAGTTTGCATTTTTCATTTCAATATAACTTTTTTTTTTGAGACAGAGTCTTAAGCTGTTGCCCTGGGTAGAGTGCTGTGGCATCATAGCTCACAGCAACCTTCCAACTCGGGTTTAACAGATCCTCTTGCCTCAGTTTTTCTATTTTTAGTAGAGATGGGTCTTGCTTTTGCTCAGGCTGGTCTCAAACTCCTGAGCTCAAGCAATCCACCCACCTCGGCCTCCCAGAGTGTTAGGATTACAGGCGTGAGCCACCTCGTCTGGCCTTCAATATAACTTTTAAACGAATGTCAGTTTATTTTTCCATTGCCTAGGGTATGAGGAAGAAGCCTTATTATGTAAACTAAAATATAAAACAGCATTGGGCAGAATGCGATTCTATCTGTATATATCAACTAAAGTATGTATAAGTTACTACCATAAAACACAACAGAATTCCAGCAAATGTTTTACATAGAAAACTGATTACACTTATTGACTAGTAAGAGTTATTGCTTTTCTTAACTGTATAAAAGGGGTTAAGCTCAAGGCCATTTCTATGAATAAGTTGAAGCTGCTGTTTGGAAGGCAAAGACACATGTTCAGTTGAGCTGAACCATTTATCCCCCATGAAATTCTCGGAAGCTTTCTGCGGGCAGCCAGTAAAAATGGAGTTCTCTAGGAAATCATCTAAGTCTAAGATTCAGAAAAGTGAATTAACTTGCCCAAAGCTTCACAGTCAAAAATTGAGCAGGAATTAAAATTCAAGTATTTTGGTCTCAATGCTGGCATTTCTCCTTTCTTTCTTTGGGATGCCACGCTGTCTCCCTGCTTTCTTGTCTCCCTCTCTTTCCCCACTCTCTTTCACTATTTACATTTATTCTAAGAAGATAAAATAAATTTTATACTTTTATATCCTAAAAAATTCAAGTATCTAAGCTGGGTGTGGTAGCTCATGCCTGTAATCCTAGTGCTCTGGGAGGCCAAGGCTGGTGGATTTCCTGAGCTCACAGGTTCGAGACCAGCCTGAGCAAGAGTGAAACCCCATCTCTAAAATAGCCAGGTGCTGTGATGGGCACCTATAATCCCAGCTACTGGAGGAAGCTGAGGCAAGAGACTCTCTTGAATCCAAAAGAGTTGGAGATTGCTGTGAGCTATGATGCCCAAGGGCAACAAAGTGAGAGACTGACTCAAAAAAAAAAATTCAAGTATCTTGATTCTCTGCTATGATTAATTAATTCAGCAAACATATCTAGTCTACTAGATTATATGGCTAAAAGGACACCAACTTGTCATTAAGAAACCTCACTGGGAAGTAGGTCAATGATAAAACCTGACATTTATGTAGCACTTAATGATTTACAAAGAGCCTTCATATAACATATATTGTGAAGTGACAAGGATAGCATTATTGTCCTTATTTTACTGGTGAAGAGAGAGACTCATGTGGATAGAAATAGTAGGTAAAGCTTTCACGTGTATCATTTTAGCTAAATGAACCAGAGCTAACTTGAGATTTGCTTCTATTTAAAAGATCAATTCATAAAGTATATATAAAGTATGTTACTGTAACTTCAACCTGATTGCTTTTCTTTCTTTCCTTCTTTTTTTTCAACACAGGGTCTTGCTCTGTCTCCTGGGATAGAGTATAGTGGCATCGTCATAGCTCACTGCAACCTTAAACTCTTGGGCATGAGCAATCTTCCTCCCTCAGCTTCCTGAGTAGCTGGGAATAGAAACATGTGCCACCATGCCTGGCTAATTTTTCTGGTTTTTGTAGAGACAGGGTTTTGCTCTTCCTCAGGTTGGTCTTGAACTCATGGGCTCAAATGATCCTCCTGCCTCGGCCTCCCAATGTGCTAGGATTATACACATGAGCCACCTTGCCTGGCCTGCTTATGTTTCTTAATACAACTTTCTAGAAAATGTAATTTTATGTGAATGCAACAACTTTAATGTGTGTTTCTTTTTTGCATGTTCCTACTCTTTAACCGTGACCTTTCTCCCCTGGTTCAGTCCTTGGTTCTCTGGTCCTCACTTGCTATATTATATCCTATACTAACCCTGCTTTGGTTCTCACAGGGATATGACTTCCAGATGTATACTTCTAACCCTCATCTCTCTCTGTAGATTCACTTCCGCATTTCTATTGGCCTGGTGGTTATTTCCATATTGATAACCTTTCCTTTTAAAATGAACTGACATCTGAAATGAAATTCATTTTCCCTGCAAAACCATCTATCATTTCTCCTTAATATCCAAACCCAAAATGTTAGAGCTACCCCTTACACAGTCAGCAAGTCTTCCCCTTCTTTCCTCACAGTATTTCTTAAATCCTTCACTATCCTGGTTTACGCTGTCTCACATCTGGATAATTAGGGCAGCCCTCTCTCTAACCTCTGCCTCCAGTCCCTATCATTTACCTCTAAGGCATCTCCCCAGATTATCACCAAATTAGCCTTCCCTCTTCTTCCTTTCATCTAGCCATTATCCTGCTCAATAACCTCAGATAGCAATTCAATATTCTACTGAATAAAGCCAAAACATTCAAAGTTTCCCAAAATCTGGCCTTGACTTACTCTTCTCTACTGAACCCACTGGTTAGCCAAAAGGATCCACTCACTGTGCCTCCAACACGCCTTATAGCTTCCCACCTCTTAGTTTCGGTTCCTGATTATTTCCTCCTATGTTAGAATGCCTTCAGGGGTGTTCTTGTTTTTCAAACTCCTTTCTAATCATACTTCCTCTATTCTATCTCAGCTCAAAGATATCTTTTTTACCTTTGACTTTGCAGGCCACACACTGTCTACATTATTCAAATACTATTCAAAAGTCTTGTTCTTTTCCATTTCATGTAGATGTATAATCTTTTCAGGTGAACTTTGGCAGCCAGCGACCAGACATATCTAATTATTTTACGGCTCCTATATCGCCAAGTCCTGAGCCTTGCTCCTAAGTCAGTGCTTAATTAATCTTTGTTGGCCCACTGACAAGTGAAGTTGTTTTCTATCCATCTGAAATTTAATGTAGAAAATTTCCATTTTAAAATATTTTTGTGCATACACTGCTTAGCCGAAGTAAAGGACAATGTTAACTCTATTTTTTAATGAAGATTGTACAAAGTATGTTGACTCAGATCTGATTACTGGATGGTGATTTGAGAATGAAAAATGTTGCATTTCTAAAACTAGACAATGGGAATGGTTCCAGAAATAGGGCTGTACATTCTAAATAGGGTCATCTTTATCTTGGGCAGTTTTAATACTTAAAGTTCATTTACCCTTAGTTACTTTTGAAATTAAGTTAGCTGTAATACTTTTTTAATATAAACAAAATTTTAGAAGCAAAATTTATATAATTGGAAATGCAGGCCCTGGAATCTTACTTCACTATAATGGACATCCATCATCCCAGCATCTTCTTTCATTGCCCCTTCTTCTTCTATGTTGGGGGTAATTTTCTTGAAAGCTGAACATCCATTAGGGAATAATTCTGTGTGAATAAAAAGCAGTGGGGTAAATTTACAAAAAAGTGTTTAGTAAATAAAGATAATCCTCATAGGAACTGGCTTTTTTTTTTTTTTTAGTATTTGGCCAGGGCTGGGTTTGAACCCACCACCTCCAGTATATAACAGGGCCGGTGCCCTACTCCTTTGAGCCACGGGTACCACCCAGAATTGGCTGTTTTTAAATAAATGCAGATATTTTTGCAAGGATCAAAGTCCTAAGTACAATTTTCAGTTACAAAAAAAGAATTTTACAAATTATTTCCACCGACTACACATTCTATCAGTCTTTTTCCCCGAAGGTGAGCTCAAGTTACTTATTAAGAAGTTTCATTGTTTGACTACATATCACGTTCAACGGCTAATACAGATGGTCCCCTAGTGTAATAGAAACATTTTTAGTAAAACTTTAATCCCATGAACATTTGCGATCCACCATCTTAAACAAGACGACAGGTACTTTTCAGATAACCACTGATCTTTGTTAACTATTTCTAGTGCCTAATTAAAATTCTCACTGAGAATTTAGTTAAGAAGTGAATCATTAGAGAAGCCTAGCCTAGGATTTGTAAGAGAGGCAGGAAATAAAACAGATGGCAAGGATAAAACATTCTGGGAGAAAACATGACAGCCACTGAAAGAACCACAGCTTCTGGAGTTAGATCAAGCTCTATCACTAACTGTGTGATTTTGGATAAGTTGATCTCTCTGGGCCTGCAAATGTTTTACCATTTGTAAAATAGGAATAATAATAGCCACTTTATGAGAATTAAATGAAAGGTAAAGTGTTTAGAACAGAGCCTGGCATATAAGAAGTATGTAATGAATCATTATTAGTAAACAAGCTTACCAATAAATAAACTAACTTTCCCAAGAGAGAATAAAATAACTGCAGCCAGCTGGACCCTGGGATTAGGAAGTGAACTCAACCTGAGAACAGCCACTGTAGGATTATTGACCAAATTGTTACTGTCAAGCAAGAATCTAGGTGTAGAGGCTTTACTATAGATTCTGAAACATGTCCAAACCCTCCTCCTGTGGCTACCTTCACCCTTATCTAAGTGGGCTGTAATTTAAGAGTTCAAGGAAAATTCAGCCTCCTCATAAAAGGATCTGTTACCACGTTAACAAAGTTCCCTTCTGATAGTGGCTGGTCACAAAGGGAATAATTAGCATTTGCAATCTATTGTCTACAACTTCTCTAATAGTGATGCTTAGAAATAATGACCTTTAGTATTTTTCCTTGGGTTACAGCAGTTATTTTCTTTTCTTTTTTCTTTCTTTGTTTTGAGACAGAGCCTTATTATGTCACCCTCGGTAGAGTGCTATGGCATCACAGCTCACAGCAACCTCAAACTCTTGGGCTTAAGCAATTCTTTTGCCTTAGCCTCCCAAGTAGCTGGGACTACAGGTGCCCACCCCAATGCCTGGCTATTTTTGGTTGTAGTTGTCAATGTTGTTTGGCAGGCTCGGGCTGGATTCAAACTCACCAGCTCCAGTGTATGTGGCTGGCACCCCAGCTGCTGAGCTATATGCGCCAAGCCTAGAGCAGTGATTTTCAACCAGTTTGCCATGAAAAGATCTTAAGTGTGCCAAAAAAATTTTTAAACACCGTTAATGAAATTATTTTCAAAGTTTAAAGCATAGTAAGTATATTCTATTTTTAATCTTTTTTTGATCAATATCATTTAAGTGTACTGCTCAAGTTTAACTATAAGTTCAAGTGTGCCCTGAGATAAAAAGGTTGAGAAACACTGGGTTAGAGGTTGGGGAAAGAATGAAGGTTTAAGAAAGGTAAACTTGATGTTCAAGAGATTTCTCAAAATTCTGATAGAAAAAAAGGGCATGTATCAGGGCTTAGATTTTGCCAATTCTTCTTGCATAAATGAAAGATAACTGGACTTACAATATACCTTCTGGGTAAGATGCTCATAGAACTTGGGTTATCAAGTAGGCACTGCACTTCCTACGACAGAGAGATGAAAGTCTGGTAGGGAAACATGGGGTTATTTTGAAGTACATTTTTAAGAAGAGAGAAATACATGGGAGCAGACAGTGAGTTTCCATTAAGGAAGAAAGAGAGGCAGAAATGAAAGTGATATTTACTTTGACTCACCAGATTTTAGGGACATTTTTGTTCAAAGTAATCAGGTAATATATGCATAAAAGGCATTGAAGACAGAACTTGTTTCATGTCTGAAGATAAACATGCCTAAAATGGTGTGTTACATGCCTTTCGAGTTCTATTCAAAGCACTGGACCATAAGAAATAGGGAGTTTGTCCCAGAATATGGATCCATTCTTCATTTCCTTGATCAACATTTCTTCTCAGCCTTTTGGCTAAGATCAAGTGCATTTCCTTGTTCAATAAAGTTTATCCATTAAACAATTCAACTAAACCATACTGAACCTCAGAGTCAAAGCATTCTATAATAGACATGCTCTTATCTGACCATGTGAATGTTACTATCTTTGCATTATTATTATTATTATTGCTTAATCATCCGATTTCTTTTCTGAATATATTTATTGTCATTCGTTCTTTACGAGGTTTTTGTTTCTAGTCCTTACCTTAAACATTGTTATTGTTATTAAATTTTAAGCATTTTAAGCCTTTTTAATTCTGTGAAGGCAAAAGTGGAAACCTAATAAACACATGTATAGGTAAAAAAAAATAATAATAAATAAATAAAAAAGGTGCTGAAAAAAATTCAGCTGAACTAAACAAGAGTATTTAGTTACATAATTGATTTACATTCAGGACAACAGGCCTTATCTTGTAAACAAGAAACAAATAATTCTCAGATTAGCAGCTGGTCTGTGGGATTCTTTGTATAGTAGTGCATTAGGAAAATTTTTTGAAATTAAGAAGAAAACAACCCACTTGATCACCTCCATGAACTCAAAAGCTAGGAAGCAGAAAGAGGGCTCAAGAGTTGAATGAAAAGATGAAGAACGGAGTTCTTATCACAGAAAAGCGTCAATCTCTACAGGCCTCAGGCAGCAAGGTCAATGACTAGAAGAAAAATTCCAGTCTGTTCAGGAGGAATTATTAATTTCAGTCATTCCCAAATGTAGGGTTTTCATACAATGCTAGGATTTAAGGAAGGACAAAGAAAGGTATACACCGATGTCTGAGGTCACATGAGGCTAAAGTCATCTTGGGGGAGTCTTCTGGTGGGTCTCTGAAGTAGAAAGACAAATTATATTTTGCCTCAAGAACAAAAATGTAAACACCCATTTTTGGAATTTCTTTTTTTTTTTAAGACATGGTCTTGCTCTGTTCACTGAGACTAGAGTGCACTGGTATAATCACAGTTCACAGCAACCACAAACTCCTGGATTCAAGTGATGTTCCCTCCTTGGCCTCCCAAGTAGCTGGGACCAGAGGCATGTGCCACCATGATCGGCTAACTTTTGTATTTTTTCTCATAAAGACAGGCCCTGGCTATATTGCTAGGCAGGCCTCAAACTCCTGGCCTGAAGTGATACTCTCACCTCAGCCTCCCAAAGTGCTACCACTTTTGGAATTTCTTGTTCACATCATCTAGTGTAGACTATTATTGTGGTTTTTCAGCTTCAGAGTCCAATAACCTTACTAAGTGCATTATCTTAATTGATATGCCCGATGATTTATGTCTCCCTAGACAAGAGATATATCCCTCTCCCTTTTTGCGTAAGTTATCAACACCCATCAATATCCAATGACATCAGGATCCTTTTGCTATTTCAGGAAAGATTTTCAGATGAAATAAGTTGCTGAGCCTAGAAATGGCCAGTATATATGTCCCAAAAGAAGGAGGCACTGGCTTAGTGCCTGTAGCTCAAGTGGCTAAGGCACCAGCCACATACACCAGAGCTGGCGGGTTTGATCTAGCCCAGGCCTGCCAAACAACAATGACAACTACAACTAAAAAACAGCCGGGTTTTTGTGGTGTAGTCCCAGCTACTTGGCAGGCTGAGACAAGACAATCACTTAAGCCCAGGAGTTGGAGGTTGCTGTGAGCTGTGATGCCACAGAACTCTACCAAGGTGACAGCTTGAGGCTCTGTCTAAAAAAAAAAGAATGAGGCACTTGTTTCAGGGATTGCATATATGCAGCCTTATATAAGGGGATCTTGGAGAGTCTGCTATCAGTCTCTCTGGTATTTGACTTGGATTCTTGGCCTTGTCCTTCATAGCTGTACCTTTCATATTCCTGAATGCTATCCTAAGAAAAGCAATATGGAAACTGTCAGGTAGAGACTAGGACCTTGAATACAAGTTATCCCATGAAAAGAGTGAGAAGAGGTTTGGAAGATGGAATAGAAGTCCAACTCTTGATAAAATATGACTATTAAGTCAGAATAAGGTTAAGAGGTAAGAGGGAAGACAAGAAGGGAAAAACCTGTCTGGGAAAGAACAAGAGAATGAAAATTGTAAGCTATTGCATTCTGGGTACAAAGACTTGGGAAAGAGAGCGGCATTACCCTATAAGGAATGAAAAAAGCAGACTCTATGAGAAAGGAAATTCTTTTTTCTGGGTTGATGGTGGAACCATGCAGGCTTTGAAGCTTTGGTAAACCTAGGATGCTACTTGGTGGCGGAAGAATGCAGAAACTTGACTCTTTTCTTCCCTGGGGAAAACACTTGGGCTCTCTCAGGAAAGGAGAGAAGAGGGAGTAGTACATATGAGTCTTGCCTCCAGAGAATGTAATCGGGAAACTCTGAGGCTTTCAACAAAATCAGAAGAAGGAAATTCTGTCCTGTTTTGTACTTTATATTTTGGGGGGTAGGAAGAATAAACCAAGTATCACCATTTCAAGGTGACTCTGGTAAAAGGAAGAGCATGATAATCCGTAAGGTCTCTCTGTTAGAAAGAGTGAGAGTTCAGTCAGTTTGCTAGGATGAAGTCTGAGGGTGAGGGTGGGAGTGGGGCAGGGAGAACATTCTTCCCCTTTCCCTGTCAGTTCAGAGCCTGAAATGGTCCCTCACGATACTGTGTAGTCACCCCTTGAAAGGAAGGGCCCAAAGCCTTTGCCTGCTTGGCAACTATCCAATAGGACAAAGAGATTTTTTTTTTTTTTCTTAAAAACTGTAAGCTGCTGATGAGACTGCAAACTAATACAATGTTTTTGGAAGGAAGTATGGAGAATCCTCAAAGAACTCAACCTAAACCTCCAATCTGATCCTACAATCCCATTACTGGGCATCTAACCAGAAGAAAAAAAATCCTTTTACCATAAGGACACTTGCACTAGATTTTACTGCAGCTCAATTTACAATCACCAAAATGTGGAAACAGCCTAAATGTCTACCAACCCAGAAACGGATTAACAAGCTGTGGAATACGTATACCATGGAATACTATTCAGCCACTAAAAAGATGGAGACTTTACATCTTTTGTATTAACCTGGATGGAGGTGGAACACATTCTTCTTAGTAAAGCCATCACAAGAATGGAGAAGCAAGAATCCAATGTACTCAATTCTGATATGAGAACAATTAATGACTTAGAACACAGTAGGGGGGTGGGGGATGGGGAGAGCAGAGAAAGGGAAAGGAGGGAGTGGGGGAGGTCACAGGGTGTGGTATATCTTTTGGGGGTGGGACACAATTATAAGAGGGTCTTTATCCATAAAATGCAATCAATGTAACCTGGTTCTTTGTAACCTCAATGAATCCCCAACAATAAAAACAAAACAAAACAAAACAAAACAAAACAAAAAATTCTAAACAGGCTGGACACAGTGACTAACACCTGTAATCTGGAAGACTGAGTCAGGAGGACAGCTTGAGTTCAGGAGTTTGAGACCAGCTTGAGAAAGAACAAGGTCCCATCTCTACAAAAAATAGAAACCTAAGCTGGGCGTCATGACAGGCACCTATAGTCCCAGCTACTAGAGACAGGAGGATCCCTTGAGCCCAGGAGTTTGAGGTTGCTGTGAGCTAAGGTTGATGCTATGGCTCTCTAGCCTGGGCAACAGAGACAAGACCATCTCAAAAAATAAAACAAACAAAAAACAAACAACAACCAAACTAAAACCCTTAAATAATAGAACATCTGCTTCCAATGTTTCCATCTTGATCAAAACAAATTTTTTTGTAATGGACTTCTAAAGAAATAGCTTAAGAATTTGAGAAAACAGAAACTTTGAACAGGAATTTAAGAAAACAGAAAAAAATTGGCAATGGATATGCATCAGGGATTAAACATTTTAAATGGATATATCAGAGATTTAGAACTCTCTTTCTCTTTTGTCTTACATTACAAAAAACAGAGTTCTACAGCTGCCCAATTATCTGTGTTAAATAAGTTGGTCTTAAGTGTAAATTAACTTTTCTTGTGTTCTGTACTCAAAAGTACTTTTATCTACTCTGCAAATACCCAGATCCTACCTATACTTCAGAAAGTCCACTAATTCTGGTGGATTGTGGTGTTCTCAAACTGGATGGCAGATTAACACATTAAGTTTATAACTTGGGTTTTAAATTTAGTAGTCTACCTTGGTATAACTACCAAGTTTAAAATAGTTTAATTAGCTAATTACAACAAAAAAGGTGTTTTGGATCATATAAATAATTGAACCTAAGGGGGGGAAACCTCAAGAAGTTTACTAGTTACTCCCATTTTAGAATAATGTTTTCTAGTTTGAGTAGAATTTTCCAGGTTTAAAAATAGATGGATGGCATCTGTAAATAAATATGTAAACTTCTCTTGGTTTCGACATTTTCTTTTGTTTAAAATTCAAAACAACATTTTCTCCTCAGTAAAGGGCTCTTTGATTTCTATGAATAATGAATTCTAAAAACCTTGAGGGTATTATGAAATACTTAAATGACTAGTTGAAAACACTATTTCTACTTGTTGAAACATATCAGAGTTCAGTGTTTAGGCTAGCTGCTTCATGCTAATGGTCAAAAACCATACCAAGAAGTTGTATTTCTAAAGCTTCAAGATTCATAATGAAGATAAGTAATTCTTGATTTTTGCTTAATTCTAAGGTCTTTTTACACTTGTTAAAAAAAAAAAAACCCAAAATTCTAGGGAAATAGTTTTAACATATTTAATTATTTTCAAACTCTAAAGGGTACAGTTTTATATTTAGTGGACATAAAACTCTGATTTCAGATCTAAAAATTAGAAACATGAGATCATAACCACCTAATTTCTCTGAAAACACACCTAAAATCATATTTAATACTGTGCTTAAAATTCTCGTATTTGTCAGTTTATTAGGAATTGTAGATATGCAATTTCAATATTTATTTATATTCTATGGGCAAACCAGAGATTAAAAAAACAAACAAAACTCAAACTCGGCCTTATTTTGATAACTGATCTTTCTCCATTTTAAAAACACATGTGGGGCAGTGCCTGTGGCTCAGTGAGTAGGGCGCCGGCCCCATATACCGAGGGTGGCGGGTTTGAACCCGGCCCCGGCCAATCTGCAACAAAAAAAAATAGCTGGGCGTTGTGGTGGGTGCCTGTAGTCCCTGATACTCGGGACGCTGAGGCAAGAGAATTGCCTAAGCCCAAGAGCTAGAGGTTGCTGTGAGCTGTGATGGCACACACAGCTACACACTGAAGGTGTAGTGAGACTCTGTCTCAAAAAAAAGGAGAAAACTAAAGTATACCAATTTCTTTTTTTTAGAGACAGAGTCTCACTTTGTCGCCCTTGGTAGAATGCTGTGGCATCACAGCTCACAGCAACCTCCAGCTCTTGGACTTACGTGATTCTCTTGCCTCAGCCTCCTGGGACTACAGGCACCTGTCACAACACCCGGCTATTTTTTTGTTACAGTTTGGCTTGGGCCGGGTTCAAACCTGCCACCCTTGCTATATGGGGCTAGTGCCCTACTCACTGAGCCACAGGCGTCACCCCAAGTATACCAATTTCAAACACATGGATGTTCAAAAGAATTTAATTATCAAACAAAGAGCATTAATTTAAAATTATAAGTAAAAGAAATCTACATTCTAATTGTGATATATTTGGGAAGAATCTTTCTAGAAAAAGATTCTCCACATAGGTGTTGTTATATGGGACAATTGAATATTGCACCACAGATGTGAAATGAAAGATACATAGTTAACTATGGGAATTCTAGAATTAAAAAACAAAACAAAAACAAAAACAAAACATGGTTGTGTTTCCATAGCCAAAGCCAGAGTGATCTCACTCCTGTAAGTTGGTTTCACTTTTAAAATCCAGGTACCAGTACCCTAAAGTGGCTATAAACAGACAGTCTGCGGGCAGTTGTTGGCGAAGTTGGAGCACATGGAGCAAAACAAGTGATCTACATTATCCCGGGTGTCTCATGAGCCCTGAGAAGAATTTAATTTGTGGCAGTCTTCCAGGGAGAGACAGTCTTGGAAAATAAACATTGGGCATCAGGACCGGCCCTGTACTATTTAACTCACTCTTGTAGACTCTAACCAAGGCAGAAGGCAAAACATACAATCCAGTCTTTTTTTTTTTAAATGACAACTTCTGTTTAACAACAGAACATATTTTTCAGAGCTCAATTCTATGACATTCCCAGTTGTAAGCTACAAAGATAAAAATTATGATGCTGTGGGGAATTCCCCCATCTCTAAGAGTAGAAATGTCTTACTTTTTCGATGAAGAAACTCTGCAACCAGAGCGGCTACATGGACATAACACATCGCAGCCTGAAAAAGGATGACAAGGAGAGAATTGTCAGAATGTGCCCAAGAGGTTTTGAAGGGTGGTGGTTAGAAAGATGTACTTCTTGAGTAGTCACCTCTGAAAAATCTCCATTTTTTACATGAATTTTCGCCATGCTATCAAGCCAGGTTTTCCTGAGCTCTGGGGTGCTTGCATAGGACTTGGCTAAGCTATACTGGAGGTCAATCAGCATTTCGGGGTCTTTCTCATGCTCCTTCATTTGTGCAGTGGCCATAAGAACAGTGCGGATTCTCTTGGTCAAGTCTTTGACTTCTGTGGGAAAAGCAGTTGCCTAATTTCAAGACAAACAAAAGGACATGTTCAACAACACCACTGGCATGCTCTGAAGCTCAGCATCCAATCTTGAGAACATAATAATGATTATTAGTTCTTGTTATAATTTTTGGTATGGCACGTAGCATGGCTAAGGTTTTAAATAAATTATTTTAAAAATATGTATCTAGCTCAGGCTTCAAAGACTCTAATCTTGGTGGCAGTATAATCACAAGACATAAAAACATGACCTCTGGAATCAGATTACCTGGCTTTGAGCCCCAGATCTTCCATTGCGAATTCCACAGCCATGAGAGTGATCTATGTTTGCTGTTTACTTATAACAGTAACTAAAAGTTGAGAGTCACTATGTACCAGGCACTGGGTACTTTCCATGTTTTGGTTTTTACAATGACCCTATCAGTCTACCATAAGTCATTTTAACCAATGTGAAAACGAAGGCACAGAGAAATTAAGGAGCTGCACCAAGGTCTCACAACTGCTAAAAGTTGAGACAGGATCTACACAGTCTTGCTCCAGGGCTGGTGCTCTGGGTCGCTCTTCTAGGCCCAAGAGTGTACCTCCTCCATCGACTGACTATCACATACACTAAGGAGAAAGAGCCATACTATGAAAATTTGTATTTACACAAATGAAAGGTCATGAATCACAGAGCACTCCAAGAGTTGAAAGAAAGAATTAACCTTTCAAAGTGTTGGTTTTGGCCCTGAGAACACTAATTCAGAGTTTCCTCTTTACCCTAGCCACTGCTGAGGGAAGTCCTATCACTTCCTTTTAACCCCCATTGGAGTAAAAATCATCTGTATGATTTAGAGAAGATGAGGAAGGGACAAGCAGAAGGGTTAGGGAGTTGTTTTTTTTTTTTTTGAGACAGAGTCTCACTTTGCCACTCTTTGTAGAGTGCCATAGCATCACAGCTCACAGCAACCTCAAACTCTAGGGCTTAAGCGAGTCTCTTGCCTCATCCTCCCAAGTAGCTGAGACTACAGATGCCTACCACAATGCCTGGCTATCTTTTTGTTGTTGTTGCAGTTGTCATTGTTGTTTACCTGGCCCGGGCCAGGCTCGAACCCACCAGCCTTCGTGTATGTGGCTGGCACCCTAACCACTATGCTATGGGTGATGAGCCAGGTTAGGGAGCTTTTTAACGGGGATATAAGAAGATGCAGAGGAAATGGTTTCAAAAACTGCCGCCTTGATGCTTAAAAATAATTACATACATAAAGACCCTTCTTATACATTAGAAACCCCATTTATAGGGAGAAAGTCAGACCTTGTTGTAAGAAGGTTTGTTGTAATGACTGCCCTAACAAAATAAAATGAAGTCATTTCAGAAATGAGTCAAGGAAAAGAAAAAGATTTCCTATTTCCTATGAGGGAAAGCCAACACAAGCCTCGTTTACTTAGAAGAACTCACCAATCTCCCTGTATAATATGGCATTAAGGATGGTGACAACTAGCCTAAATGGAGCAAGTTATTTCTATGCTCATGGGATTAGCTAAAGTACATATTGATCCCCTGGGAAACCAGTAAAACTGGCTGAACAACAAACTTTCCCAGCCCCGAGAGCAGCTGGCAATACTCCAGTGTTTTTATGTAGTACCAGCAACGTTCCTATGGGAATATTTTTTGGTACATGGATTCTACACATCTCAAATACCAAGTATGCTGTGACTGCATGCTTTTATTTTTCTTCAGATTTTACACAATATTGTCAAATTATGATGGAAAATGACCTTTCCCAAGAATAATAAGCATGATTCATCCTTCTGGGAGGAAAAGTCCTCTATTGGCAAAGGATTCTTCTTCCCTGTGAACATGTATTGCTGAAGATCAGAACCTGTGCTCCACACAATTTTGCAACAGATGAATTCTTATGATAGTATAGGTTGTAAACGTATTGAAAAGAAAAAGAAATGGTGATCAGGGTCTTGGGTTTGGCCTCAGCTAATTGTTGCTTAGGAACAACAGCCTTGGGCTTAAATTTGCTAAAAAAAAAAAAAAAACCTATGGCAAGTTATAGTCAGTTAACAGATAATTTTTTGAAACCACAAAACCATCAAATAATGAATCCCTTCTGTGCCATGCTCATCCATTGCCAATGGATCGGGTAGCTGTTAGCTTTCTAAGAAATCAGACTGTGAAATTTCAAACTCAGCACTTAATTAACCAATATTAAGAATGGTGACAATTGTTAAGCAAGAATCTGTTTATATTTTGAGCAAGTTTAGAAAGCAAGTGCAGGAAAAAGATCAGATTCTACTTGTGATACACTGTGTTTACACAGTCTATTCTTTTATCCATCTATTCAAATAATATTGGATATCTCCTCTGTACCATGTAGCATACAGAGCTCGAGATACAGTGGTGTACAAGACAGAGCCCTTAACTGATGAAGCTCATATTCGATATACTCTATAACGTGAAAAGTTGTGAATCCAATGATAGTTTGAGAGTGGAAACATTCCTGATACTGAAGGTGGTTCTAATTTTTTACTTAAAGTGAGAACATACCTTCATAGGTCTGTCACTATTTGCAAAATTATTAATAATGAATAAAGATTCTTGAAATCTTGATCCTCCGCTTAGTGCTACATCAGCTATCAGCTGGCTTACAGCAATAATTATCTGTGGGAAGAAGCAAAGATCATTTTTCCAATGGCTTTTGAACAAACACTGCTTATTTTCATCATTGTACAAGTATAAAGCACATTGTAAAGTATAAAGCATTCATATGCAATGCACTTCTTTCAATGATTCTGCACAGTACCATCATGATCTATTTTCTTCACTCAAGGGGTTTAAATTGTTTTACTTAAATAGCAATTTCAAAGGTCTCAATTTCAAATTTTATTGAAGGGAGGGTATTTGGGGGAGGACCTCACCTAATGTGCACGATGCAATGGTACATTTCAAAACTATTAAGAAATGAGTATAATTGTGATGGATGTGTTACTTAGTTCAATGTAAACATTTCACATTGTACATCAAAGCAGTACCCAGAATCCCATAAATGCATCAATGTACAAAGTTAATGATTTAATAAAAAATTAATCAAAAAATAAATAATGGTAATTATAATTAAAAAAATTTTATTCACACCTTCCTTAGATGTTAAACAATTTTTCAAAGCTTGAAACTCAGCTGGGTCTAAAATTTTTCATAATAGTGAACTGATACAATGGTGGTCAGGTCTCCACTTACAATATGCTTGCTAGGTAGTGGATACATCAAAGTTGGAAATGAATGATGATTTTCCCTTTTACTAGTCTATTTAAGTGTGCCACACGTCTGAGTCCAGTGCCTCAGAAACCTTCCTTCCTTGTTTTTGAGCAGAGCTTGCCTAGTTTAACAGCAGTTTATGCAATGGCCTTTGATAGCACATTTTAATCCTTCCATCTCCCTTGAATGAATGCCAAAATGATTCATGCTAAGATGTTAATGGTTAGATCCTTTACCACTGATCCTGAGAAGCAGGACATAGCCAGTAGTGATGGGTGTGGGTGCTAGAGTCCAAACTGCTTTGGATTCAAATCTTTACTTTATCATAGATTGTTCACAGTGGGGCTTTGGGAAAGCTGTTTAACCTTTCTGTGCCTCACGGTTCTTATTTGCAAAAGGAGGATGATAACAATCTCTACTTTTAAGAGATCATATTCATAATTCTAGTTAAGGCTTTACCGAGCACTTACTATCTGCCAGGCACTGTTCTGAGTCTTCACATTTAATAATTCATCAATATTTAAATAAAAGACTTGCGAGAACTGAAGCTTTAAGCCAGAGGAATGAATCCTAATGGGGAAATTTGATTTTCACCTTACCGGTGACACTTTTCAACAAGCTGCTATGGTTGTTCCCCCATAAATAACCCTGACTCCATTAAACACCACTAATGGGACAGATCATGGCAGTGAAAATATATAGAGAGCCAAGGATTTCCCATATTATAAAGTGGCCTCCTCAGCCAAGAACTCCCAATTTTGGTTTAGTTCAGAGCTATTTCATCAAATAAGCACAAAAGTGTAGAGACCGTGCATAATAACTATCATGAAATAATTTATTACGTGCTGGGGACTGTGCCAGGCATTACGTACACTTTATTTTGAAGCTTCATGATAACCCTGCAAGGTGATATATACTTGGCCTCATTTTACAGATAAGGAAACTGGTTCAGCCAGATAGGGTAACTTGCCTAGGGTCACACAGCAAATAAGTAGCGGAGCTAAAGTCCACACTTTTCACCAAACCTTCAGACTTTTCTCATTTTGAATAAGTGGGCATTCTGGAGCATAAAAAACACAAATTGCATTATTACCTGTAGTGGAAAATCTAATAAGGTGGTTATTTAATAATCTCATTTAATCCTCATAAAATCCCTATGAGCTAGGTACTAATATCCCTATTTTACATTCGAAGAAACTGAAACACTAAGAGGCTAAGGAAGTAACTTGCTCCAGGCCACACAGTGTGCGATGCTCCTAGGATCAGAAACAGATCCTGTATTCTTAAAACCTATGTTCTAGAGCAGCTCTGTCCAATTAAAATATGACAGGAAGAGAGCCGCAAAGGTAATTTTCAGAACTGTCTAGTAGCTACATTAAATGGGGACACAGGTGAAACTGATTTTTAAAATATTTTACTTAACCCAATACATCCTATGTATCATTTTGACATATCTTCAATACGTAGTAATAAACAATTGCGATATTTTCCTTTTTATGTACTTAGGCGTTTTTATACTTTCAGCACTTCTCAATTTCAACAACCCACATGTCAAGTGCTGAATAGTCATACTGTATTAGGTAGCTCTAGATCTTAATCTAGATTCTAGAGGTTAAAGATTGAAGAGAAGATGAAGAGGTGCTTTGATTTTCACTGACCTGCAGATGTGTCCTCAAGAAGGTTTTCCGTTTGGTATACTCAAAGTTGTTTCTCATTAAAAGATACAAAAGTGCAGAAGCTTCATTCCTGGTTGAGCTAATTTTGGAGGTGCAGCACTTTAAAACTTCATAGCAAAATGCAGCACACATATTTACTCTTCCTTTGAAAAAGGCTGAAGGAAACTGAAGAACAGAGAAAAGAGAAATAAGTATCTGAAAACACAATCATAAAATCAATCAAACATCAAGCGCCTACTATATTCTCACGTGGAACTATGCTGGGTGGTTTGAAGATACAAAATCAACATAAAGTGGGCTCTGTTCTCAAGCGTGAATACTAGCAGGTGTCAATGACAGAACAATATAAGTCAGTATACAAGTTACTAAAAAGATGGAAAGAAACTGAACAAAAATGCTCCAGATCTGAGGAAAGCTAAGATAGTCTGAAAAATACAGTAAGTAGATTCTCAGTATATACTGAATGAATGAATGGCTGAAATGATGAATGACAGGTCTCAAATAGGACTTTAAAAGTGGGAAGGCAGGCTGGGTGTGTAATGGCTCATGCCTGGAATCAATTCTAGCACTTTGGAAATCCGAGGTAGGAGAATCGCTGAAGGCTGTGAGTTTGAGACCAGCCTGTGCAGCAAAGCAGGACCCTGTCTCAATAACAACAACAAAATTATTGGGTGTGGTGGTGGGCACTGTAGTCCCAGCTACCTGGGATGCTGAGGCAGGAATATCTCTTGAGCCCAGGAGTTCGAGGCAGCAGTGAGCTATAATGATGCCACTGTACTCCAGCCTGCGCAAAAGAAGGAGATCCTGTCTCAAAAAAAAAAAAAAAAAAGGAAGGCCAATCTGCATGACTTACTATTAATATTTTGGTTTCTATTTGAAGAGTTCCTCATATTATGAACTTGCAAGTGCTGGAGAATTTATGGTGGAAATCTAGTCATCAAGTGAAGATCATCTTTTAACAAAATACAGGTAAAGTGTACACACACGTGCTACTTTTACTCACAGTGTTAATTAAGATACATTTTGGAATAGAAAAACAAATATAAAAGTGACTACTAATTCTCAAAACAACCAAATGGCCTATTACTTTCAAAATGTACTCAGACTGTTTTGTGGAAGATAAACCACACATATGACATTGGCTTATTACAATCTCCTATGCTCACAGGTCCAGGCATGTAAGTAGTAAACTGCTTCAGGGGATCCAACAGATATTTTTTTTCACACAGTATAAAGCTAGAGGGCCATTCTTTGAAAGTTATTTCTTGGGAACCCTGAATTTAAAACTATGTTATACGAATCTACCTTCTTTATTTTACTTTTAATTCATTATCTAATGAATGCTTAACAAATGTTTTCTGATTGGTAATTGGGAAATCTCATTAATAGTTTCATCAGAATAACTCTTGCTGAACAAGATACTCTAGTATGAAAATGAATAGGTAAAGGCTGAACTGACGCCTGTAATTCCAGTGCTTCAGGAGGCCAAGGCAGGAGGATCACTTGAGGCCAACAGTTCGAGACCAGCCTACACAACCTAGCAAGACCCCATCTCTATAAAAAATTTAAAAGATTAGCCATATCATTCACTTCTCTGAGTAGGTAACAGTTCAAATTATCAATGACTTTGTAATTACTAATTCTCATAGACTCTCATTCCCTTTTATCTTATTAGACAACCTAACAACAATGTTAGAACTCTTTCCTCCTCCGGCTTCCATGATATTCTTCTTTCTTCTTGTTTTTCCTTCCTACTTCTGTGACTGCTCCCTCTCATCTCCTTTACATACTCTTCTTCCAAACCTTTCTATGTTGTTTTTCTTCAATCTTCTTCTCTTGACATGTTTTTGTCTTTCATCTATGTACTGTAGGGGAAATCAAACCATTCCTCCCATGGCTTCAACTAACTCTTATATACTGATGCTCTCTATAGTTCACTATGCTTCAGCTATACTGGCCTTTTAGTTCCCAGAATATTCTAAATTCTTTCCCTACTTGGGGCCTTTGCATGTGTATGTCCTTCTACCTACAACGTTCTGCCTTGAGGTCTTCACATGGTTGACACTTTTTCATATTTTAAGTCTCATTTTAAGTAACTGACAAACCTATCTAAAGTAAGATAGCTCCCACAAATCATTATAGCCTATCTCAACACCCTGTTTGTTTTCATCCTAGAACTTACCATAATTACTAATTTTTTATCTACTTATTTAGTCTCCCCCTGCCAAGACTGAAAGCTTCGTGAGGGTAAAGAGTAGGGTTTTTTTTTTTTTTTAATCTCTACCATTGTATCCCCAGGATCTAGTACACAGCACTCAAAACAAAGAAGGTGATCAATAAATACAGTATGGATGAATGGACGCTGACTCTGAGTCTAGCTATCTAGTCCAAATCCCTCACCAGAGAAAATGTCTCATAGGCACCTTCAATTCTACAAAATAGAATTCGTTACCTTTTATCCAAAATGTAATCTTTCTCCTACGTTTCACATCAGCCCATCATTTCACACCCTACCCTACTATCAGTGAAACGATGACCAAATCCTCTAAATTCTCTCTCTTTAACAGGTTCCAGCTGCCTCCAACTCTCCATATCCACTGTCACTGCCTCACTTCAGGCCCTCATTTCTTATCTAGCCTATTACAACTAGTTTTTGTACTGACACTAACCCCTCTTCCATATCACTTTTTTAGAGTTTTTTTTTTTTTTTTTTTCCTGATCATACCAATTCTCTGTTAATATAAATGTAACTGTGTCACTTCCCTGCTTAAGACCCTTCCTTGGTTACCTGATGACTAAAAGATGAAGTCCATCTCTTGGGATGAGTATATGTAATTTTTTCCCCTTTTACATCTTCAGTCTCATCTCTTGCTGAATCCATACTAAATCCTAGCTTTCCTGTTGCAGAAAACTTTTGCCATATTAGAGCGCTTCTCCTTTCTCCTGCCTAACCTGAATTCTCGGCAGGAACTTTTATCTTGAAGGGATCCATTTATGTGCATGTATATGTATCTTCATGCGTTGTGTTCCCTTTTACTGGACAATCAGCCATCAGACACCATATCTAGACAGAATCTACCCAGAAACTGTTTGTTAAATGAATTATTCCTAAATCTCTTTCCCTTTGTTTCTTGTAACATGCTTGTGTTGAACTCCATTTTCCATAGATTTCTTTATTCACAAATTGTATTAAAGAATGACAATAAAAAAATCAAACTTCAAATTCACCTAATTTCTATATCAATTACATGCAATTAGCTAAAATGTGAATGATGATGACCCAAACCAAAATTTTCCATGTTTAGCTATCCTACTACAAATAAATTAATTGAGTATCTTTGCCTTGTTGGAGTTATATATACTACCTGGACTGTCCTCTTTGAAATTCTTAAGTCTATCTTAGTTTACTATCCTTTTTCGTAAGTTTAAAAGTTATCCAAAATAGACTAAATGAGACTTTGCTGTTTCAGTCATACTTTTTCCTAAAAGCCCAGTCTGAGGTTATTGTTCAAGTAAGAGGCCTGCATATTCAGCGGCCTCAAATCCAACTGGCATTGAAAGGAAGGATTCATTCATTTGAACATTTACCAAGTGCCAACCATTTGCAAGATATGACACAATACCCTGAGGTTACAAAAGTTGGTCCTTGCTTTCAAGGTACCTAAATGTGTATACGGGCACACTGAGTATGTATGTATGTGTGTATATATATATGTATACACTTCCAGTATGATCATGTCTTAAAAAGAAGCAAAATTATATGGGGAAAAAACTGGCAAAGTTGGTAATTTGAAAATGATACTCTTCAAAGGAGCCTACTGAAAAAGGGAAAGGGTAATAGGGTGAAAGAAAATAGGCTTTGATTTGAGGGGATTCTCAGGTCATCTGTGTACATTTTGTTGTCCTGGATTCCTATGTAGTATTTACAAAGGCAGTACTTACCAGCATCATTAGGTTCCACAATGACCCTCTCTCCTCTCTTTCCTTTTGCCACAAAAAGAGCCTACCAACACCTCCAAAGTTTCTGTCCTTACCTTACTGATAAAAGCTCTCAGTGAGGCAAATACATGTTTCAACGACACTTCAGATTGTCCATTTTTAAGAAAAGCAAGATGAATATCAAATACTTTCTTCATTAATGGGTTGTGGCCATCATTATTTAAAAGTTGACTCTGCAAAACATAAGCAAAAATACATTGGAAATCTCAAAATATTATACGAAGTACATGTCGAATACCAAATTTCAGCATTTTAAAGAGGCAGAAAAAATATTTCTCCAGAGCAACACAGGATAATACAGAACTAGTATATGGAAAAGAAATTTTTATATTAACTTATATCACATAACTTCTCATTTAAGGAAATAGTAAATTAAAAATGAATACAAGGCAACCAGCCTTTGTATAATATTTCTCTGATGGAGACTAAATATTGTAATATAAGAATCAAGAAAAACACTAATTTATTTTTTTAATTAATTACTTTTTTTTTTTGAGACAGAGTCTAACTTTGTCTACCTCAGGAGAGTGCTGTGGTATCATAGCTCACAGCAACCTCAAACTCTTGGGCTCAAGCAATTTTTTTGCCTCACCCTCCTGAGTAGGTTAGAGGTATCATAGCTCACAGCAACCTCAAACTCTTGGGCTCAAGCAATTTTTTTGCCTCACCCTCCTGAGTAGGTTAGACTACAGGTACTTGCCACAATTTTTAGAGACAGGGTCTTGCTCTTGCTCAGGCTGGTTTCGAACTCCTTTGCTCAAGTGATCTAACTGCCTTGGCCTCCCAGAGTACCAGGATTACAGGCATGAGCCACAACATCTAGCCTTACAAACACCAATTTTAAAAGCTTAGATAGATAACTAATTTACTTTTTAAAAAATGTTTAGTACAAGATGTTTAGTCACTAGTGATAAATTAAGCCCTTTGAGATAATAACAGGTATTACAACTGAACAGACTATGGAAATTATTTAAATACTACTTGCAAAGAGACATAAAAAAAAATAACAAATTATAGAAAAACATCTATTAGTTTGTGAACCTTATTTAAAAATAGCATCAGTTAACTTCTCGAGCACCACCCTCCAACCCTCCAGAAACTAAGCTACAATTTGGCCAAAAACAGCAAAACCCAACAAAATAATAAGGCAAAGTTGTGACAGAGCTAATATTAACATTAAAAGCCGGAATCCCTAAATAGTCTTTGATTTTTTTCTGGTATATTCCTTAGTCTATTTCTAAGCATGGAATAGTGGTTGCAATCACAGAGTCTCCTGACAAGTGGCCTAGACCTGAAACGTAATTCTGCCACTGCCTAGTTAAATGACATTAACCTCCCATGAACCTCAGTTTCCTCATTTTAAAAAAGGAATAATAACAGTATCTATAGCATAAGACTATTATGAGAATTAAAAATGGGTTCTTATTTGTATTTTTAAGTCATTGACATATAATGTACATACCATAAAATACACTTGTTTCAAGTGTACAATTACTTTTAGTAAACCTGGTGACAGAGTTAAGTGACCATCACAATCCAGTTTTAGAACACTTCCATTCCCTTAAAAAGATCCCTCCTCTTTCCCACACTCAGTCTCACAATGAAAAGGTAACTTAATATTGCATAGCATTTAAGATAGTGCCTGACATCTATCAACAGAAATATAAATGAAGTATCAGAATAGGAGGAGGGAATCCAATGCAAATAATGAGATAAATGCCCTTCTTATTTATTGGCACAATGAAAAATGGACTTCTATTGCATTTTAATCAGACTAAACCTAATACTACATAAAGGGATTTTGTGCACATTTCTTATTAGTGTCAAATTCAATTTGCCTCTTTGAAAAGCACAGGCCAGATTTCCATAGTAATCTGGAGGACTAACGCAATTAACTGAATCACTTAGAGAAGGGGGAAAAAAACTATTTGTGTAACTCAATCAACAGCAAACAAGATTTTTCACCCTTGATTTTTCCCACTAATGCTACCTTATACTACAGTCACATAGTTTTTACTTTTCAAAACACTTGCATGTGCACTATCCTATTTTACTCCTGCAAAAACTCTGCAATACGACTGTTTTTACCTTCTTTTAAAATCAGAGCAATGATGATTTGCACTGAAAGGCAAACATCTGAGCAAAAACACTAAGTGCCAGGTTGCCTGGACATAATCTATCCTGACAGGACATCTCATCACAATGGGGATTTGGGCAAACTGATCTAATCATACTTTGAGCTAATAATCACTAGCTATTATATTAAAAGTATGAAGTATGAAATAAAACTATTTTTAAACATGAAAATAAAACAACAGAATCTGAGAGGTAGAAGGGAGCGTAAAAGCAAGTTAGTACAATCCTCTCACTTTATGAGTGACAAAAGTGACTTCCCAAGGTCACACAGTAGCCAAACAAGTTCTGCCATCCATGTTCCGTAATCGTTTATGCCAGCCTTTTACACTATACTATGTAACTAGTTAATTTTTGTATAATGTTTTCTTTGCAGTGGCACCAACTGAATTTTAAGTCTTTAATTTACCTTGAAGCACTGAGTGAAAAATGATATGGTATCTAATACTGTTAGGGAAACTTCAGTAGCAGTATTTCCTTCAAGAAGTGCCTGGTGGAAAATGTCTGCTTCAGTTGTTGCAGAACCTAGGATTAAAAAGTAAATTAAACTTTGTCCAAAACAGAGATGCACCTTAACAGTGTTAAATGACTGACTCAGAGAGAGAGAAGCAAGAAAGCTTGCTATGTCAACAGATCGAATGAGTTTCACTATATTTATTCCTTAATCAAATATAGTCCAGGTCCATCGATTTCATTATTTTTCACTTTGGCTCAGTATCAACAGCTCTGCAGCACCTAATTAGGTGCCTACCTCTTTAGAGACAAGATTTTAGTGATGAACTATGGTGATGTAACTAGGAAATAATGTGGGAGGCATTCCGGGTCATGCCACTAATTATGTGGGTAAAAATAAGAGACTCATGGAAATTCAGCTACATACTGACAGTGGTGCCCTATGGTCAGATGTTTTCAATTATGTCAATGATACGAGACTTGTTTTAAAATCAGAAAGAAAACAAGGAATCTGGGCCAACTGAAAGAAGTAGGCTCACACTTTTACAAGAAGTTTAAAACTTGTCTATTTAAAGGTCATGAGCCTAATGCTCAGGGTCTATCTGCACAAGACATTATTTTTTATTTTTGAGACATACTACAAAGCTAATTTTACTAGCTTCCTTTTCTGCAACCTTCAGAGGATTGTGTAGAAAGCAAATTTTCTCACTTTTTTAATATTTGCATTTTATAGGATAGCTTATATTTACATAACCCTCTAGCTTCCCTACCTGTGCAATACTTCTCTCCTTGTCATATTTGCCTTGTCAACCTGCCTAAAATAAATCTTTGTCAAAATGGTTATTTAGAATTCATTCATTTCTATCGTCAACATAACATGGGAGATTCCCTAATCATTAAGTGACCAATACTGACTCTGAACAAATACTACATATACTATTATACATCTATGACGATGTCAATATTTGCATTAAAGTTTAACAATAACAATGAAGGATATTCAATATAATAATACAATGAGAATAGCAATTCCACAGGAAAAAAATTAATTTCTTTAATACAAAGAAAAAAACTATTACCTAAAATTGTTACAAAATCCATACATATTTTATCATTTTATACTCATGTATGATGAAACTGACTGTATATAAATACACAGAAGAAATATAACTATTAATGTATAGGAAATCATTTCCAATCACATTAGCGATTAAAATCAGGATTTGGGGGCTGCCTATTTATAAGGTATATGTGATATTCTGCTCATGCATAGAATATGATAATCAAGTTAGGAAATTTATGATATCCAACACTTCAAGTGATTTAAACCAGGATTTCTTTAAGGTTAATACCAGTACATGTATGACTCAAATGGCACTCCACACACATTTTCACTTACTGTGATTTAGTGTAAATGAACTTTCCAGGCTACTAAGATGCTGAAGCCGGGCCTGCATTACTCCTGATCTGTTTCGAAGAGCTGGCATGGTTTGTGATTTCCGGTCTATTCCAAGGTGTTTTGATAGCCAGGCATCATGCACCCTAAAACAAAATTTAAAGTTAGGAACTAGAGTGCACTAATACTATGTTTCAATGTTAGATTCTTTTTAACTAAAAAATAATTAGGTTTCCACATAAACACGGTCCTATACTCAATATTCTGTGAACTATTACCTTTATTAACCTGTCACTAGGAAATTGTATTAAGTTTTAATAAATCTTTATGATAGTTTATATCGTAAGAATGTAATTAAGAAATTTAGGGAGAGCTTCCCGCTTCTCCACTTCTACTCAAAAACATCAGAGTTAAGTGGGAAAGACCCCAATAAGATTCAGTCTTTTTGCGAAGGGCAAGAGTAAAGGAAGACAGTGACAAGGACACTGAGGGTCAAAATGAAGGAGAAAATCCCGGCCTTAGATATTCAAGAGTGAGTCAAGTGACAATATGATCTGTTCTTAACTTGAGGTAAATTTGGATCAGAAATTTTTACTCTATACAAATGCCTATTGCTAAGATTTTTTTTTTTTTTTTTTTTTTTTCGAAAGAGTCTCACTTTGTCACCCTCGGTAGAGTGTTGTGGTATCATAGCTCACAGCAACCTCAAACTCTTGGGCACAAGCGATTCTCTTGCCTCCCAAGTAGCTGGGACTACAGGTATCTGCCACAACGTTTGGCTATTTTTAGAGATGAGGTCTCGCTCTGGCTCAACTTGGTCTCAAATCTGTGAGCTCAGGCAATCCACCCACCTTGGCCTCCCAAAGTGTTAGGATTACAGGTGTGAGCCACAGGGCCTGGCCTATTGCTAATATTTATGAACTTTTCTTTGTTTTCCTTAATGTTAGGATTTCATTTTTAAAAACTACAGCTGAGTCATATATGAAGTAAAGAAGAAGTGTGTCTATCTTCGAATAAATATAGTGGGTTAGTTGACAATCCTAGAGGCTGAGGCTCATTTGTAACAAGGACCACACCAGCTCCAAGTCACGAGGAGAGATGGTGGAAATTGAAGCCCTCATCACCTGAACTACCCATTATTAAGATGTTCCAGAGCCTCAGCAACAAACACCATCCAAAAAGCCTCCTTAATTTTTGGAAGTGCCATGGAATTTAACTTTAAAAAAAACCTATACTATATCTTATTGAAGCAAGTAATCTTCTTTGCCTTGGGATCCCTTAAATATGTCCTTAAATATTTATTCTACTAGGACTGAAATGGCAAGAGTAGAAATAGATAATATATAATGTGTCTCAATCACTGTTAGGGATTTCCTTTCACCGTAATTGAGGTGAGTATTGATAGACTGTAGAAAACAATACAGACTCTTCAGGTGTCCTCACTTTATGATTTCCTGCCTTTCCCAGGATCTATTCTAGTCCCTTTTCAACTCCTTAAGGCAGTATTTTTCAACCTTTTCTGTCTCACGGCACACTTAAACCTGTAGTTAAACTTCCATGGCACACTTAAATTATGTTGATCAAAAAAACAAAGAGTAAAAAAAAAAAAAAAAAGAATATTTGCTTTGAACGTCCTTCAAAAATAATTTAATTAATGATCTTTAAAAATTTTCGCGGAACACCTAAGAGCCTCTCACAGCACATCAATGTGCCATGGCACACGGGGTGAAAATGACTGCCTTTGGGAAAGGTAAGCATATGTCCTAAGTTTAGGGAAATCTTACAAGGTACAAGCTCAGCCTATCACTCTAACCATTATCCCTTGGAAAACTAAAAATGTTACCAGTTTATATTAATTTAAACTTTGAGTTGGGACATGTTAACTAAATCATAAGTTTTTTTTTTTTTTTTTTTTTTTTTTTTGAGACAGAGTCTTACTTTGTCACCCTCGGTAGAGTGCCGTGGTATCACAGCTCACAGCAACCTCAAACTCTTTGGCTCAAGTGATCTCTTGCCTCAGCCTCCCAAGTAGCTGGGGATTACAGGTGCCCACCACAATGCCTGGCTATTTTTAGAGATGAGGTCTCACTCTGCTTAGACTGGTCTCGAACATGTGAGCTCAGGCAATCCACCTGCCTTGGCCTCCCAGAGTGCTAGGATTACAGGCATGAGCCACCGTGCCCGGCCTTAAATCATAAGTATCTTTATGTTATCTTAAAATTAATAATCCAGGTTTTACATGGCATGACTAAGATTGCCCTCTGTCGGAAGGGAAGGAAAAAATGGAAACTGCAGTGCTAGAGAAATTACCTTGCTATGTTTCTTTTCCCCATATATCTAAAGTGAAACAAACATACTCTAGAAAGAAAAACAATAGCATGTTAGTCAAATATCATCCTTTACAATTTAACAAGTAATGCTTGAAAAATCATGAGTTACAAGAATAGCCTATTTAAATATTACAATAATAAGTGTTTTGGTATACAGAAAAAAAATGCACAGATAATTCATGGGCTTGCCCAAACTTTATATCTTTCTACATTTATTTGCAACAATTGTATCAGCACCCAAACCCTCATGTCTTCATATACAATTCTAAGGACAGATTAAAAAAACTCTGTCAATGCAAATCATCCTGTGTGCTCTGTAACATGATATAGCAATGGTCTCTAGCATAGTCATTAACACCTAAAAAAGTTTCTTAAGCACTAAAAACTGGGGCAATGGCTATATTTCTAATAATGGCATTAAAATACTTTCTATTATTGAAATTTTCAAACTCCTATGTACTTATCACCCACTAGTTTAACAATAACTAACTCATGGTCATTACTGTTTACCTTCTGCCCTGACTGAACAGGTGCCTTAATCTCCTTCCATCTTTCCTATCTCCTGTCTTTTTGGAAGCAAATCCCCAACATCAGATATTTTTATCAGTAAATACTTCAGTATAATTACGGTAGTTTAAAAAATCTTAACTGTTTATTCTGCTAACATTTTCTACAACATTGTGAAAGACTTTAAGTCAAATTCTTATGCATTATCTTCCCTGCATTTTGGTAAACAGGCAATACAAATCATCTACTTGTACTATTATGTAAAAATTTCTTTCCTTTTTTTCTTAGAGACACAGTCTCACTTTGTCGCTCTTGGTAGAGTGCTGTGGCATCACAGTTCACAGCAACCTGCAGCTCTTGGGCTTAGGCAATTCTCTTGCCTCAGCCTCCTGAGTAGATGGGATTACAGGCGCCCGCCACAATGCCCAGCTATTTTTTTGTTGCAGTTTGGCCAGGGCCGGGTTTGAACCCACCACCCTCGGTATAGGGGGCCAATGCCCTACTCACTGAGCCACAGGCACCACCCTAAAAATTCCTTACATTTCATTCTATGTCTGGTTTTCCTTTTAGCTCCCAACAATAGTGTAAAAATAACTCAGCATATAATATAGGACAACTTCTCAACTCCAGACTAGGTTTTTCCCCCAGGTGTCTTGGGGGAAATGAATACATGTGGAATGAATACACACACACACACACACACACACATATTTCACATTTCTGAAGGGGGTACACTTATTTAGCTCTATATGAGTGTACAAATTGTAGATTCCAATCATTTAAGCTGCTCCATTAAGCCTGTATCTGTTGCCAATGAATGATGTAGGACAACTGATAGAACTTCTGGTTTTCCACATCATAGCAAGACTCCTGCTAGCCTGTAAAGATAGTTAATTAATAGCTAGTGCTTTCTATACTATCACAAATATTCTATCTCCTTGTTTTTCTTCTATCTACAGGTAAAGAATATATATGCAAGTCTCTAATCAAAATATTTTAACATTTTCCACATTACTAGCAAACAAGCTGCTGAAAACAGAAAGGTAACAGCTAAACTGCTTCTAAATAAGGAGAAAGTTTATGAAAATAAGTTAATATAACTTACTCTAGAAGTACAAGAATGTTTATGAGCTCCTGAGGAGATACTTTATTCCAGTAAGTTAAAAGAGTATCTGAAAATGGAATAAATCAAATATTATACCTTGTAATAATTAGAGCAAATAGCACAGTGAACCCCCTAGTACCAATAACCTAGCTTCACAATTGCTAATTTATCACCCATCTTGTTTCATATATATCCTCCTCTGCCGACCCACAGCCCAATATGCACATAGTATTCCTTTGAATTAATTTATTTCGTCTGTAGTTATTTCAGCTTCAATGAGATTTTTATTTACTTCATAAATGTTCTTGTGTATGACTTATCTCAATATTCATATCATCGTTGAAGACAGAGAGAGGAAGAAAAGTTGTATTTTTAATTAGAACTTTTAAAATAATAAACTCCTTAAAACTTTATGCAAGACGGTATATTTATGTGGGTTTTCTGAGGAGCAGGTCGAGTGCCTTTGCCTGCTACTCAAAAGGCTCTGTGAACCAAATGGTTGAAGAACTTTAAATTTCAGAGAAGAGTTAGATCACTTTTCTTTATTTCCTTCTTAATCTTTGGATTATAAATGCTGATGTCCTATCTATCTATGGGACAACTATTGTAGACACAAAAAAATCCCTTACATCTATACATACTCACATACTTCTAATTCATTTCTTTCTTTACTTCCTCTACACATCCACTAAGATTTCTTTTTTAAAAAAGAAAAAAATGCCTGTCGAGTGCCCTGGCATTGCCTGAGGATAGACAAGCAAGCATACGTCCCTCCCCAGTAAGACTCTGTTATCTTTTGGGGCCTACAAGGTTAGCTGACTGTATAAAAAAAAAAAAGAAAAAAAAATTACACATTTCCCATCACTGAACTTTCCATTCCTTCTTTATCTTACCCTGATAGAGCTAATGGTGTCAGCAGACTTTCCTCTTATTTATTTATTTATTTATTTATCTATTTTGCAGTTTTCTGGCTGGGTCTGGGTTTTGAACCCGACACCTCTGGTATATGCGTCCGGCGCCCTACTCCTTTGAGCCACAGGTGCCGCCCATAAACTTTTTTTTCTTTTTATAAAAACAGCGTCTCACTGTGTCACCCTCAGTAGAGTGCCATGGCGTCCCAGTTCATAGCAACCTCAAACTCTTAGGCTTAAAGCAATTCTCTTGCCTCAGCCTCCCAAGTAGCTGGGACTACAGGCACCCACCACAATGCCCAGTTATTTTTTTGTTGTTGTAGTTGTCATTGCTGTTTAGCAGGCCAGGGCTGGGTTTGAACCCGTAGCCCGGGTGTATGTAGCCAGTGCCCTAACCACTGAGCTACAGGCGCTGAGGCGCAAGTGATTGTTTTACCTTAGCCTACGGTTAGCCGCCCATCACAACGTGGCTATTTTTAGAGACGGGGTCTTGCTCTGGCTCAGGCTGGTCTCAAACCTGTGAGCTTAGGCAATCCACCCGCCTCGGCCTCCCAGAGTGCTGGGATTATAAGAGTGAGCCACCACGCCTGGCCGTAAAACTCTTACATGTATCACAAAAGTAGGCAAATGATTTTATTTCCAGCCAAGCTAGGGCCTTCCATTAAGACGGAAGTTAGTCCAGACAATGTTGGCTTTATGCAGGGGAGAACGGAAAGTAAATACCAGGGAAGTGTGAGGGGTTTGACTTGGCTAATTCTAATTGTTTTATAAGATCATGAACATAGATAGGTTTCAATACTTAGAAAATACTAAATGTTACAAATAAAACTTTAAAAAGTCAAATTTGATTTTTTAAAAATTAAGCTAGCGGTGACTTCCGCTCTTTCCTCCCCTCTGCCTTCAGGGACCATTTAGAGAAGCCCCGGCAATCCCAGGAGACACTGGGTTTCCGCTCTGGGGTCAAGGGCCAGCTTGCCGCCCAACTGCCAAGAAGGCGGCAACCTACCTGTGAGGTTCGAGGGCTCTTCCAACCCCAATGCCGGTACTTCCTTTCCATCACTAAACCTGAGACCTTCAGTCCATCCCTGAGCATCTCTTCCCACCTCCCCGCCCCGTCCGTACCCGTGCTGGCCGCTTCAGAAAAGGTCTGTAAAGTGGGTGAAGGGTTCGCGTCCGCGCGGGAGGTCGGCCTCAAATCCGCCATTTCCTTGGCGGCGCTATAGTCACGGGACTGTCCCGACGGTTTACTGGCCGGTGAGGTAAGATGCATGCAGGAAAGATGGGTCCAGGAGATAAGGGAGGTGATGAGAAATCTCCAGAAAAAAGTAATTTGCAGCTTAGTGTGTGTGATTTGACGTCTGATGATTTTAAAAAGACATGGCTAACACTAAAAGAGCTCCATGATAAAGAGTTGCACCGTTTACAGGCAAAATTAACGAGTATGAGAAAGGAGCGATTGGCAGATGGTAGGAGAACGGGCACGACAGCCAAAATTAAAGAGTTGACTGAACAGCAGAGAATCCTCACTGGCACTATTCATGAATTGCAAGAGCAGTTAAATGCAAAAAGATGTAATCGCTGTTCAATAAATGAAACATATAGGAATGCACTACAGCAAGAATTTTATGATATCCAACAACAAAATGCTAAGTTTATTGCTGAGCTCACTGAAGAAAGGAATAAATTAAGGGAAGAAAATAAAATGCTTTCTGCAAAAATAAAATCAAATCTACAAGTGTTTAATGTCTCATCTGATAGTGATGATGACTTCATTCCTTCTTCTCAACCAGTGCCATTTTCATCAGTCCAGGAGACTTCAGAAGAAATTCAGAGGCGTAATATGTATAGACAATGGATTCAACAACCATACATTGAACAGAAGCAATCTGAAGGTGAAAAGCAACTGCAAGTAAGGTCAGAGTTTCCACTTGCACTTTTTTGTCAAGAAGCCTATGATGTGCCAGAGACCTCTTTTGAGAAAATACCTTCTAATAACAGTAGACGTGTCAGAGGAAGCAGTGAGAGTCAGAAGTCATTTTCAGGTTCGGAAGTGCCAGAGACCTCTTTTAAGAAAACACCGTCTAATAACAGTAGACGTGTCAGAGAAGGCAGTGAGAGTCAGAAGTCATTGTCAGGTCTTCCTTTAACATCTACACCTCATTCTACAAAAGATCAAGGATTTCAAAAAGTCGAAACCCCTCCTGAAGACAGGTATGGCCGGCCCAAAAGGAAGTGTGAAACAAAGTCCTACACACAAAATCCCTTCACACAAAGGACCCCCAGAAGCATGCCCTCCACACAAAAGTGTGAAACTCAGATTGACTTATCTTGGAGCCTTTCCAGTATTTCTCCAGGAGAAAACCCAGATAGTCAGGTCATAACAGAAGGTTCAAAGGAAAATATGCTTCATTATATTGTGGGAACAGAGAGAGAGGAGGATACAGCCCCTTCAGAAGTATTTTCTTTGGGCTATAGTTCAAGGTGTAGTGGGATAAAAAGATCACTGACTGATGCTTCTGGTTATAGCATTGCGTTTTCAGTGAGAGATACCATTACCCAGATGACTTCCAGTGAACAATCTACTTCAAGGAGTACTAATGAATCTACAGGTACAAGTGAAACTGAAGATGTTACTGGGAATGTCTATAGAGAGTCACTAAAGACACAAGCCAGTCCACAGTCACAAAAAAAGAAGAAGTAACTTCCCCTCAATTTAAGAATAAAAAACTTTTTCAAAAGGACAATCTTCTTGTCAATTCAGACTGTGTAACTGGTAACTCCTGACCCTATCCCTTTTCTCAAGATATAATAAGGCAATAAGGCCTGATAAATTTAAGGCAAATAGTAAGACTCTGAAATAGGAAGTCATCAACAGCTAATAAAAACATCTGTAAATAGAGAAGGAAATTAATTTTTCAGAATCCATATACAAGTATATCTTTTTGTTGACATTAAAAGTTGCTACCGTTATGACCCAATGAAAAAGAAAGCCAAAGAGAGGAACTGAAGGGTATAGACTTGAAAAATTCAACATTTAAATGCATACAAAGTAACTAAACTATTCATAGACTATTTACCGGACAAGACAAAGTACCTAGAATGCGTCCATTGAGAAGGATCCAGAAACAGATACTTCTCAAAATATGACATTACACATACAAAAGATAAAGAAGAGATGTGACACAGACTGTACCAGTTATTCAAAACATGCTTGTTAAATTGAAAAAGCAAGCATAGAAGAAAGAAAAACCTAATTAACAAATACCAAATATTTGACAGCCACTGAGCAAGCAAGATCAATATTTACAGGAAGAGAACTATCAAGTTCACAAGAAAAAAAAACAGCCATGGTTTTACCCATGACATTTTTTTCACAAGCAACCAGAAACTTGTCACTGGTTTGCACAGTATGTGGTGTGTGTGTGTGTGTGTGTATACGGATGTATACTAGAGTGGAGGAGGAGAAAAACTACTCAGTAGTGCATCTCTTCTGTTCTTCCCCATTTTACGTTGGGCTGTGATGCTACTTTTTTTCCCTAGTTCTTCTTTTTTTTTTTTTTTTTTTTGAGACAGAGTCTCAAGCTGTCACCCTGGGTTGAGTGCCACGGTGTCACAGCTCATAGAAACCTCAAATTCTTGGGCTTAAGTGATTCTCTTGCCTCAGCCTCCCAAGTAGCTGTGACTACAAGCATCTGCCACAACACCCAGCTCTTTTTTTTTTGATGTTGCCATTGTTGTTTTAGCTGGCCAGCGTTGGTGTATATGGCCAGCGCCCTACCCACTGAGCTAGACGCGCCTCCCCAGTTATTATTATTTTTTTTTTCCGGTTTGATTTTTTTTTTTTTTTTGCCTCATGTATATCTTGGGGCTCTTTCTAAAAAAAAAGTTGTTTTTTTTTTAAATAATCATCACAAAATATAAAATAAATTAATAAAAATTTTTAAAAAATTAAAAAATTAAAAATATTTTTTTCCATGTATCGCTTGGGGCTCTTTAAAAACAATAACAACAACAACAAGAAAAAATATTTTTGAGGCAGTCTCACTCTGTTGCCCAGGCTACAGTGCTGGGACAATAGGAACCCACCACAATACCCAGAAAATTTTTGAATTATTAGAGATGGGGTTCTGCTCTTGCTCAGGCTGGTCTCAAACTTCTAAGATCAAACGATCCTCCCACCTCAGTCTCCACAGTGCTAGGATTTTTTTTTTTTTTTTTTTGAGACAAGAGTCTTACTATGTCACCCTTGGTAGAGTGCCATAGCATCAAAGCTCATAGCAACCTCAAACTCTTAGGTTTGAGCAATTCTCTTGCTTCAGCCTCCCAAGTAGTTGGGACTATAGGCGCCCGCCACAATACCTATTTTTTTTTTTTTTTTGTAGTTGTTGTTGTTTAGCAGGCCCTGGACCAGGCTCCAACCCAGCATCCCTGGTGTAGGTAGCTAGTGTGATAACCACTGAGCTATAGGCGCTGAGCCCCACTGTGCTAGTTACCTTAAAAAACAAATTTATTGAGGGAATTCATGCACCACACAATTACCCACTTAAATAGTTCAAATACAATAATTTTTAGTATGTTCACAGAGTTGTGAGTCTATCACCACAGTTCTAGAACATTTTTATTGCCCCAAGAAGAAACCCCAGAAATATTAGCAGTCAATTTCCACATTCACCCACTTTCACCTTGTAGGAAGACAAAAACAGTGAGTTGTGGCTATAGTTGTTAGCTGTTCTTTTATCTCTTGGAATGAAACAACTGGTATTGAAAATTATTTCCCTTTATTTCTTTCCCAAAACAGAGACCTATCATATAGCCTCAATGTAATTTTGACTGTAATCTTATTTCTTTTAATTTCAGATTAATGTAAGGGTATAAACAACCAAATCACAATGTCTGTATTGATTAGAGTCCCTCTTGTTGACTGTAATTTTAAACTGTATATCTTAGAACTTAAAGATTCTAGTAATTTAAAAATTCTATTAATGTATTTTAGAATTCATTGTTCATTTTTAACTACTGATTTGTTTTATGTTTCTTTAGCTAGTTAGCTGTCAATTAATTTTGTCTTTATATACTGTAATAGTAAAAAAAAGATTTAAAGCAGGTAATATTTACTAAAAGTAAAAAATGGAAAATATGTAAAAAAAAAACAATGATTATGATGATCAGAACCCAGGTGCTTTTATGTTCTTCATTCCTGCATATATTATTTTAACAAAAAAGAATATTATTTAAAGGAAGAAAGGGGAGGGAATTGTTTAATCATATGTGGTATTTGGGAATGGGATAACCTGATTTTACTTCCAGGAGATGTGCAGTTTATGAACATCCTTCAGCTGTATTCCATCATAGAGAGTGAAGAGGAACCAGTAACCTGAGCAAGTTCTACACCACGGAGAAGACAGAAGTGTGACAAAGAACCCGACACCAGATGAGAGCAGACAGCGGCACCGCAAAGATGACCACAGCATTTCCTACCCTCAGAGAACTCTTCCTGTCTTTTTGTTTGTTTTTCAAATCCTGGGCCAAATAAAAGAAAGTGTTAACTATGAATTCTGGTTATTAATATTTCCTTTCAGTGATACTGGTCATTTAATAAATTATATACTCTGTATAGAACTAGTGCCTCATTTTAGAAATTGATTTGTAAAATTGCTTTTAAATTATTTCAAAGAACCAAACTTCTGTAGGACTGACATGAACTTATTTTATGATTCATTTTAAGGAACATTTGAAAGTCAAAGTCTTCAAAGATCTGTTTCTAATATAAGTCAGACGGTCAAGACTGTTGTGTAAACCTATGAACCAGTGGGGGAGGATGTCATGTTACAGTTCATGTTTAATAGGCTTGGTAACTCACCTTCAGAAATCATTTTTACTATATACAGGTAGCACATCAAGAGGCTTCTGATTTCATACTGATCCAACCGGTTATACTGGGATATGCTACTCCTGGTAGAACTCTGTCGGGTCTATAATAAAAAGATGGGATAATTGTGAAATAATATCCAGACCAGAATTTTCCATAGCCTGTAACTTTCAATAACTATTTTTTATCATTAGTTCTGTTTGGGAAAATTCTAAACATAAATCTAAATTTTGTTTTTACCTGGAAGGTAATGGGCTAAACCTTTCTTGCTGCTATACATAGTAATACTACTGGAAATTATCTTGGGGTCTTGATGAAGATATAGTCTTGAATACTGTCTATGTATCATTCCCATAAGCCCTGTGCTTTAGTAGTAAAATCTTACAGTAATTATAGCTATTTCAACAAAAATAGCTCTTTTTTATTTATTTTTTTTATTGTTCATAGCTGTGTACATTAGTGCAATCACCTGTACCCATTCTAAGATGCACCATAGATGTGGCCCCACCTATAACCCTCCCTCCCCCCACACCTCCCCCCTCCCTTCCCCTTCCTTGGCCCTTTCCCCATAGTCTTGTGGTATAGTTGGGTTATAGCCTTCATGTGAAAGCTATCATTTAGCTTCATAGTAGGGCTGAGTACATTGGATACTTTTTCTTCCATTCCTGGGATACTTTGCTAAGAAGAATATGTTCCAGGTCCATCCATGTAAACATGAAAGAGGTAAAGTCTCTATCTTTCTTTAAGGCTATATAGTATTCCATGGTATACATGTACCATGTATACATGTATACATTTGCTAGTCCATTCGTGGGTCGATGGGCACTTGGGCTTCTTCCATGACTTAGCAAAAGACCAAAAGTCACAATATAACAAAAATAGATCTTACATGGAAGGGAAATGTAAGGTATGTGAAAGCATAAGAAACATTTTAGACTCTTTAATTTGGATATCTCCTTAGGATTTATTAAAATCTGAACTTCAAATCATAGGTCAGAAAAATCTATCTAAAAAATGGGCTAATGGCTCTGCACCTGTAGTGCAAGCGGCTAGGGTGCCCAGCCACATACACCAGAGTTGGCGGGTTCGAATCCAGCCAAATAACAATGACAACTATAACCAAAAAATAGCTAGGCATTGTGGCAGGTGCCTGTAGTCCCAGCTACTTGGGAGGCTGAGGCAAGAGGATCATATGAGCCCAGGAGTTTGAGGTTGCTGTGAGCTGTGAAGCCACAGCGCTCTACCCAGGGCAACAGCTTGAGACTCTATCTCAATATAAATAAATAAAAATAAAAAATGGGCTAATGATATTAAGATAATTACTCTAAGGAGGTCCCAGTAATATATCAAAATTAGAGCCTCTACAAAGTAGCATGTTCCTATTATTTAGTAACTTTTATTAAAATATCAGAAATTAAGTGTTATAAGATCTCACTTATTAGAAGATTTATATGAATATAGTAAGAATAGTCCCCTAAAGAATTCACTATTGTTGACAACCAATACTTTGAATTGAGCTAAACTGGGGATACACATTGACTAAGGTAGGATTCTCTAAGAAAGAACTTTCAGAAAAAAAGAAGTAACTTTCATTTGGAGACAAATACACCAAGGTTCTGATTGCTTAATAGCTATGGGACTACTAAAAAGTTATTTAACCTTTTGGACACTTATTTGCCTTACCTATGGACAGTGTCTGTTGTCACAATTCTAAATGGTGTGAAATAGGAACCTTTGTGAATAAATTACTTTTTACCCAAAGGCTTAAGGAAGTATAGTATAGTCCAGTGGTTCTCAAGGGGTGATTTCCAACCAGCAGCATCACTTGTGAACTTAGAATACGAATTAGCAGGCCCTAATCCAGATCTACAGAATCTCACTCCCTCACTCCTGGGTTGATGTCCAGTCATCTTTTTTTTTTTTTTTTTTTAATTTTAAAGACAGAGTCTCTCTCTCTATCTCTCTCTCTCATTTTTTTTTTTTTGAGACAGAGTCTCAAGCTGTCATCCTGGGTAGAGTGCTGTAGCATCACAGCTCACAGAAACCTCAAACTCTTGGGCTTAGGATTCTCTTGCCTCAGCCTCCCAAGTAGCTGGGACTATAGGTGCCCGCCACAACACCAAGCTATTTTTTGTTGCAGTTGTCATTGTTGTTTTAGCTGGCCCGGGCCAGGTTCAAACCTGCCAGCCTTTGTGTATGTGGCCGGCGCCGAAACCACTGAGCTATGAGTGCTGCTTTTTTTTTTTTCTTTTTTCTTTTTGAGACAGAGTCTCTCTACGTCACCCTTGGTAGAGTGCTGTGGCGTCACAGCTCACAACAACCTCAAACTCTTCAAATTCTTGGGCTTAAGCGATTCTCTTGCCTCAACCTCCCAAGTAGCTGGGACTTACAGGCACCCGCCACAACGCCTGGCTATTTTTTTGTTGTTGTTGCAGTTGTCCTTGTTTAGCTAGCCTGGGCCAGGTTCGAACCCACCAGCCTTGGTGTATGTGATGGCACCATAACCACTGTGGCTATGGGCGCCGAGTCAAGACAGAGACCCTTGCCAGGCGCAGTGGCTCACACCTGTGATTCTAGCACTCTGGAAGGCGGAGGTGGGTGGATTGCTTCATTTCATGAGTTTGAAGATCAGCCTGAACAAAAGTGAGACCCTGCCTCTAATAAAAATAGAAAAACTGAGGCAAGAGGATCGCTTGAGCCCAAGTTGGAGGTTGCTGTGACCTATGATGCCATGGCACTCTACCCAGGGCAACAGCTTGAGACTCTGTCTCAAAAAATTAAATAAATGAACAAACAAAATAAAGACAGAGTTTCATTTTGTAGCCCTCAAACTCTTGGGCTCAAGCAATCCTCTTGCCTCAGTCTCCCAAGTAGCTGAGCCTGTAGGCACCCGCCACAATGCCCAGCTCGTTTTTTCTATTTTTAGTACAAATGGGGTCTCGCTTTTGCTCAGGCTGGTCTGGAACTCCTGAGCTTTAGCAATCCACTCACCTTGGCCTCCCAGAGTGTTAGGATTATAGAAAGGTGTGAGCCACCATGCCCAGCCCAGACATTTATTTTTATTAATCCCTCCAGGTGATTCTGATGCATGCTGAGAGCACTACTGGTATAAGATAAAAAGTAATGAAATTAGAGTATCTGGGTGTGAGTGTGCCCCTGCCACAGCTCGCTGTTCTAAGTTGTAATCCTAGTTTTGATTTGTAAATTGGGAGTTGGAATTTAATATTTTATGAACCTTTCTATCTCTAATTGTATATGATTCTATGATTTTGCACAGCAGCGTAAAACTTAACTGGTCTACAATTAGGTCTGTCTCAACACAGACCCATCTCAAACTTTAGTGGTCAGCTTGAAACTACTTGATGGAAGAGTTGGAGGATATATTCTGATTAAGTGATGATGGGACTCTGAGATTATCAATTTGGGAAGTTGATGCCATTACTATATTACAAAAGAATTACAAGACTGAATTAATCCTTCCAGGATGTGCTTTGTTTTGAATGACAAGTCACGCTAGATAATTTAAACTTGAACTTTCCCTCTCTACAACACTGCCTGGGTTAAAGGAGATATTCAAAGTTAGAACTTTTGAATTTGAATGCCTTATTCCCTATAAATAGTTTCAAATATCCAAGAAGCAGCTTCCAGTATAGAAAGGAATTGCTAAAACATCCAAGAATTACAGGATAGGATGCATTTTACAGTTCTAGGATGGACTACAGTAGCATAAAGGGCCTCATGAGTATATAAAAACAGCCTTACATATCACTAGGGTAATTCTATATATTTAGGTTCTTACATTTTCACCAGTGTTGCTCTGATCTGGAAATCCTGTTGCTCCTTCTGGGATGAGGGAGCCTCTTGAATCTTCTCTCTTAATACCATGTCCATTTTGAAAAGATCCATAAGCTGGAAAAAAAAAAAAAAAAAAAAAAAAAAAAAAAAAACCCAAGTAATTGTTAGAAAAAGAGGGAACTGTCAAAAAATATTTTAAAAAAAAATAAATTTATTACTTTAAGTATATAT
>CAUYPK010022429.1:0-15201 GCA_963574355.1 Loris lydekkerianus
TGTAGAATATAAATGTCTTAAGACAATAACTAAGAAAATGCCAGGAAGGCTATGTTAACCAGTGTGATGAAAATGTGTCAAACGGTCTATAAAACCAGTGTATGGTGCCCCATGATCGCATTAATGTACACAGCTATGATTTAATAATTAAAAAAAAAGTCGAAATCCAAAGAAATCATGATCAGAAAGTGGGGCCCAGAGTAGATGCTTCCCCAAGTGGTTGACAGGTCTTAATATTTTCCTTCAATTCAGTCTAGGATTTTTTCCCTCCCAAGTACTAATCAATATTGAATGGAAAAGAACGCCCAGAATGTAACGTTGCCCAAGCGTTACCATTAGTACAAGATTTTCGGAAGTCCATATTCGTGACTGTTTTCCGAAGAAAGTGCATATTTCAGGCTTTCTCACTCCAGCCCGATGTTTCTGTTATGTTACATTTTTACGTGTTGTAAGAGGTTACTCAGAAATATTTCGGTTTTTGTCTCCTCACAACACACTGAACGTAAAAATCAAGTTGTTGGGTCTTTATCGCTCATTTTGTCTTTAAGCGTTTTTTCTTTTTTAATTAACCTGCCACAACTGAGGAACTTTAAACGTTTTATTCCTCAAAATGTCATCGTTCTTTTTGTCTTGTAGCTTTATAAACCTTTCCTGGATTATTTATGAACGGCATTATAATACCGAAAGCATAACTGGAACTGGTTACAGCGAAGTTGAGCTCCACCTCCCCCCGCCCCCCGGCCCCCAGTCACCGCCACCCGAGAGCAGAGGTCGCGCGGGGTGCACGTCTGCAGCCCCAGGCCGCTTGCGGGGCGGGCGGACACACGTGTGCTACCCCGCGCCTCGCTTTGCACGCTCCGGTGTGTTTACAGGGCTCCCGCTTCCTCCTTCCCCCTTACGGTCCCTCGATCCCGATCCCGGAAACCCAAGTCCGCAGCTTAGTTCCCGCCCTCCGGAGCCGGAGCCGGAGCCGGAGCGGGCGGGGCGGAGCGCGCGTCAGAGGGCGGGGCTGCGCGGTGGAGGGGCGGTGAGGTCAGCGGCGGCGCATAAGCTGCGCATGCGCGGAACCAGCCCCGTGAGTGGCAGCGGTGGCGCGCTGGGGGCGGGCGAGGGGCCGAGTAGTGGGGGGAGGGGGAGGAGGAGGGGGCGGGGGACGCCGAGGCGGCTGTGTGTGGGCGAGACGGCGGCGAGTTTGAGAGGTCTGTGGTGCGGTCGCCCCGGGGGAGCCCCGGCGCGGACCTGCCGCGCCGGCACGGCCTTATGTGTGTGTGTGTGTTGCGTGGGGTACACGCACACCCTCAAAACTTCCTCTTCTCCGGCCTCGGCGAGCGAGCGAGCGTGTGTGAGAGCGAGTGTGAGCAGGCGAGCTGAGGGGCCGGCGCTCGCGCAGCCCGGAGCCCACAGCCACCTCTGGAGCAGCTGTCAAAACTTCGCCGCAGCTGCCGGGCCTGCCGCGCCTGACGGCGGGGGGAGGGGCGGCCCCCGGGCGGGACCCCTGCCAGCCCCGCCAGGCCGGGGGCTGCCGGCCCGCCGCTCCCCGCCGCGGCCCCTTTCTCCTCCCCGCCGCGGGCGGCCCTGGGGGAGGGGCCGCGGGCGGAGACCCAGGGGTCGGCGCCCCTCGCGGCCGCCCCGCCCCCGCCCCCGCGCGGCTCCTCCCGACGCGCCCCCGCCCCGCACCCGCCGGCGCCCCGCCCGCGCCCCGCACCACCCGCGCCCCGCCCGTCGGCGCCCCGCCCGCCGCCCCCCGCCCGGCCCCTGCGCGCGGAGGTGCGCGTGCCCGCGCCGATGTGTGTGAGTGCGTGTCCTGCTCGCTCCATGTTGCCGCCTCTCCCGGTACCTGCTGCTGCTCTCGGGGCTGCGGGAAATGCGAGAGGCTGAGCCGGGGAGGAGGAACCCAAGCAGCAGCGGCGGCGGCGGCGGCCGCGGCGGCGGGAGGAGCCCCCCAGGAGGAGGACCGTGGTCCATGTGTCTTTCCTGGTGACTAGGATGTCGTCGGAGGAGGACAAGAGCGTGGAGCAGCCGCAGCCGCCGCCACCACCCCCCGAGGAGCCCGGAGCCCCGGCCCCGAGCCCCGCAGCCGCAGACAAAAGACCTCGGGGCCGGCCTCGCAAAGATGGCGCTTCCCCTTTCCAGAGAGCCAGAAAGAAGTAAGTTGAGTGCGAGGACTCCAGGCCGGGAGCCAGCGGCGCCGCCGGGCCGGAGCTGTCACCGCGCGCCCGCCCTGCGGCCCCCGCACCCCGGCGCCCCCCGGCGGGTGGGGGCGGGGCGCGCCCCGGGGCGGCGTCGGCTCCGGCCCAGCCCGGCCCGCGCCCCTCGGCACCCGCTCCGGCCTCCCGCTGGCGCCCGCTCGGCCCGCCCGGCTCTCGCCGGCGCCCGTTACCCACACTTTACTTTTTACTTTGGCCTTTCGCGGTGTTTTCTCCGTGCTTCTCGTGCTGGAGAAATTTCTCGTAGGTTCGTCTTGGCCTAGCTGGGTCGTTTAGAAAGCAAAGAGCAGAGTCCTCCCGGCCGTCCCCGCACCGGCCCCTGTAAACTACAAAGCCGTCGGCTCCAGGGAAACTCGGAGCTGTCAAATCGCAGCGGCCAGGTGGTCTTGGCGGGTTGGGAGCGAGGAGAGACCCGGAGGGACGACGGCAGGTTCTTCTCTTTGTCAGCTGGTTGCTCTTTTAACTTTTCCCGTCCGCAAACTGGTTTTTTCTTATTTTCATATGGTAGGAAGCCATTTGACTTGTTTCTCTGCCCCCTTCTCCCACGCCTAAAACCGGACTGCCCAGCTCCCGGGAGCTCAGCGCTGGTGCCATCCCGCAGCTTAAGGTGGAAGCTGCTTAAGTTTTGGAGAGGTAGCCACTGTTCCCTCGCCAGGCGGGCCGTGAGGAGCACTTTATTCAAATGGAATACAGATGTACATGCTGCTTAACTTGTGAGTCTTCACTGTCACTGGGCTGGTAATAGATTTCGCTTGTGTCTGAACATACATTAGGAGCGTATGTGCCAGTTTGTTAGATGAGTAGAAATATCTTTGTACAAAGTGGTATTTGGCGACTTCGCGTAAAAATAAAGAGACGTGTTTTTAGTGCCAGGAAACTGCTTGGCTATTGTGGCTCTTGAGTGTGCCGTGGGTGATCTGCGAACGTCTTTCGAAGTTGTAGAATGGCGTGTGCTGCTTACTCATTTTGTTATAGGATGTTTTCATTGAACTGTTGGTCGTGGAAGGGTGCGCTGGGACGTAAGGGAGGCAGCACATTTATGGACAGACTGTTTAGAGCGCATTCATTTAGCAATTGTATTATTATGTTTGCGATTTGATGTAAAAATGGTAGCGTTAGCTGAGCCATAGCAGAGTTGGTTGTGGGAACCCATTAAGCTCTTGACCAAATGTGCTCTGTTTTGCTTTGCAGGCCTTTATTTTTTATTTCTGCAGTCCTTTTATTAATACTGTGAAAATGATTCAGGGCCTTCAACGTGCCTCCATATTTTATTGCCAGCTCTTTACCTAGCTATGACATATCAGGAGGGAAACAAGTACAAGCTGTATACAGTATTACTTCAGCTTCTTTGTAATACAAAGTTAGGGTTTGTCAGCGCCACTTGCATTGTAACATGATGTCAGGTATAAAATGCTATTATTCCCATATTAATTGAAATTTAAAGAAGGAAGATAGAGTTTTAAGGAACTTTAGACTGCCGAGCCACTTTTATATTCTTAAAGCAACTCAGGACAAGCTATGTTAGGGTTTAACTCTATTGCTTCCCATTTAACTATTGAAAAAGCATTTGTTCCCCTTCTTACTAATTTTTATTTTAAGGTTATTATGTTTTAGATTTGCATTTAAATTCTTACTCTAGAAAAGTAGAACTGTCCATATTGTCACATCACATACACATGCAAGCATGCACACGCACGCAGGTGTATATACTTACACATTCTTCCCCTACTACCAAAATGAGCTCCTTTATATTAGTGCAATTCCTGGGTGCACCGGAAGAAAGGTCGATTTACTCCATTTTATTATTTTAATTAATTATGACATAGGTGGCTTTTTGATAAGTTAAATATTTCTATTGAATGACAGTATAATTTGACAATATAAAACATCAAAATTTTGGAAAATATTTAGAATACATCTCTAAGAGTTTGCTTTTTTTTTTTAAATTTGAAAACTATTACAGCATTCTTTGCAGAGAAGTAAAGTCTGCTGGTAACTTTGGGTGGCTCCAAACTTTTTAGTGAAAACCTTTTTATTAAAATTAGGTGTCTTTTAAAGGTAATGGGATCTCTCAATTGTTTTAGGAATGTAAATGATACTAATATGTAAAATGGAAACAAGAGGTTTTTCAGTTACTTATCTGTACACTATGTTAGAATCCATATGGAAAAGATCCTGTAGTAATAAAGGGAGTGAAGACCCTGAAAGTGAACTGATGTGTAATAAATGTAAATTAAGTTTGTAATTTGATGGAATAATGTGAAATTGCAAATAATTCACCTAAGAAATGAAAAATATTCTGTGTGAAATGTGACAAAGGTTTTTAAAATGTCAGTGTGTTTAGGTGGTTAGTGACCAGTGGATTGTATTAAGTTTGAGAAGATGCCTTTTGACAGTTTTAGAAAGTATATTAATCTTTGGATTAAAAAAAAGTTAACTGTGCACTGACAATTACACTTTCCTTGAGGTTTAATTTTTAATAATGGATAATTCATTTTCTTATTTGTGTGTACGTTTTATCACATTTAAAAACCATAGGCTAACTAATACACTTTTGGTTTCTAAAAAAGAGAAAAACCTCGGCTATATATTAATAGTTATTGCTGTGCATTATTTAGTAATTACTTGAGAGATTATGTTTACTACTTAAAATCAAGAAATTTGAACTGAAGCTAGTAGAATTTGTAAAGTTGATATATAGGTAAGGATTTCCTGTTGTACAAATGTCAAGCGGTACACTGAAATTTACATTTGTCTAAAAGATCTTCACAACTGGTTATTTGAAGTAGCTCATAATCTTTATCAGAGACACAGATCTTACCATTGGTAAAGAAGGTCCTGCCAGAGTATGCACACACTAAGGTCTAATTATTTTTCTGTTAATGTTAAGGTAACTTTTCCTGAAGGTTTGATTTTATTTTTCCATTCTTAGACTATATATTCACATTACTAAATTGAGAAGGCAAGGAAACATTCTACCTTATTTCTAACCAATCATCAAAGTTGATGCTGGGAATTGGGTGGGTGAGGGGGCGGTGAAGAAGCAGCAGCAGGTGGTGGGGATGGGATTTCTGAGGTCCTATCCTTGGCCCCCTTTTTTTTTTTTTTTTGAGACCGAGTCTCAAGCTGTCACCCTGGGTAGAGTGCCGTGGCATCACAGCTCACAGCAACCTCCAACTCCTGGGCTCAAGCGAGTCTCCTGACTCCGCCTCCCAAGTAGCTGGGACTACAGGCCCTCACCACGTTGCCCAGCTGTTTATTGGTTGCAGCTGTTGTTGTTTGGCGGCCCCGCTGGATTCGAACCCGCCAGCTCAGCCACTTGAGCCATAGGTGCCGAGCCTATCCTTAACCCTTTTTGTGTCAACTCTTTATACTCTGAACCAATTACTATTATTAGAGAGCCAGCCTTATTGTTTATTTATTTATTTTTGAGACAGAGTCTTACTATGTCGCCCTCAATAGAGTGCTGTGGCATCACAGCTCACAACAACCTCTAACTCTGGCTTACGCAATTCTCTTGCCTCAGCCTTCCAAGTAGCTGGGACTACAGGTGCCTGCCACAATGCCCGGCTAGTTTCTTGTTGCAGTTGTTGTTGTTTAGCTGGCCCAGACCGGGCTCAAACCCGCTAGCCTCAGTGCATGTGGCTGGTGCTGTAATCACTGTGCTACAGGTGCTGGGCCAACCAGCCTTATTGTCACAGAAAAATTAGCTGCAAGTAGTGATCTTATATAAGGGACTAGCACAAAATGGCTGTGCAGCAGGTGTTTAGGGCCCTTTCTCTAAAAAAACTTCTCTATTTTTTTTTTTTTTTTTTTTTGCAGTTTTTGGCCCGGGATGGGTTTGAACCTGCTGCCTCTGGCATATGGGGCTGGTGCCCTACTCCTTTGAGCCACAGATGCCTTCCTAAAATTTCTTGTTTCTATAGCTGTGAACTTGAAATAAGCCATGGAAAAATGTATTGCATTACGGCCATATGCAGTTTAATGAAAAAACAAACAAACAAACAAAAAAACAGTTTTTAGTTGAGAGGTATCATTGTTAATTATGCTTTATGAGTAATGCAAATTTGTAATTTTTATGAATGCAATTTTTTTTTTTTCTTTTTTTTAGAGACAGAGTCTTTGTTGGCCCCTCGGTAGAGCTGGCGGCACAGCTCACAGCAACCTCCAGCTCCGTATATGGGGCTGGTGCCCTACTCACTGACCCCCAGGTGCCACCCTGAAAATAATTCTTAATTTTTATTATTTTCTAGGAAATTTGATAAATGAAAAATTTTGATAATTAATGGCTCTCTTGACATTTCATAGATACTATATATATATATATATATATATTTTTTTTTTTTTTGTTTGTTTGTTTTTTAGAGACAGAGTCTTATTTTGTCACCCTGGGCATCACAGCTTACAGCAACCTCCAGCTCCTTCCTGGGCTTAAGTAAATCTCTTGCCTCAGCCTCCGGAGTATCTGGGACTACAGGTGCCCGATTTTTTTTTTTTTTTTTTTTTTGTTTTAAGACAGTCTTAGCTTGTTGCTCGCAGTAGAGTGCAGTGGCGTCATAGCTCACAGCAACCCCAAACTCTTGAGCTCAAGTGATCCTCTTTCCTCAGCCTCCCAAGTAGCTGAAGCGCCCACCACAGTGCCTAACTATTTTTAGAGACGGGGTCTGGCTTTTGCTCAGGCTGGTCTCCAGCTCCTGAGCTCAGGTGATCCAGCTGCCTCAGCCTCCCAGAGTGCTGGCATTATAGGTGTGAGCCATGGCTTTTTTTTTTTTTTTTTTTTTTTTGAGACAGTTTCATTTTGTCCCCATCGATAGAGTGCAGCTCATAACAACCTGCAACTCTTGGGCTTAAGCTTGTTGTTCTCAACCTGTGGGTCACGACCCCTTTGTAACAGTACAAATACATTCTGCATAGCAGATATTTACATTACGATTTATAACAGTAGCAAAATTACAGTTATGAAGTAGCAATGAAAATAATTTTATGGTTGAGGGTCACCACAACATGTGGGACTATATTAAAGGGTCTTGGCATTAGGAAGGTTGAGAACTACTGGCTTACGTGATTCTCTTCCCTTAGCCTCCCAAGTAGCTGGGACTATAGGCATCCAACACAACGTCCAGCTATTTTTTGATTGCAGTTGTCATTGTTGGCAGGCTGGGGCTGGATTTGAACCCACCAGCTCAAGTGTATGTGGTTGGCACCCTAGCCGCTGAGCTACAGGCATGAGCCTATTTATGGGAATTTTTAATAGTTGATAATGTTTTTCATTTATTATACTGTTTTATATTTAACATTGGTTATTGATACGCAAACTTGATAAACATGAATTTTCATGTAAATTTAAAAATATTACAACAGCTTGCTTTTCCATTCTGAAAATTTTCTTGTTTTGGTTAATTCTGTGATGCCAATTTATAGTCAGTTTACAGAGTGAGAATCTGTATGGTTTTCTCCTGTCCTTGTTTGTAAAACTTCATATTTTTCCTCGGCTGCAGTCCAGTTTATCTGGGTAGATAGTGGTTGTCTAACCCTGTATTTTTAGGTCACTTAAATGTTTATGACTGAGGGACTTACCGGAACCTCACCGATCTTCCAAAAAGTTTTCATTTTCATAGTCAGTTTTCAGTTATAAAGAATGCTAGATGCTCTTTCTGTACTCTTACCTGGTGGGGAGGTGTGAAACAACTTAAGTAGGATTTGAGTTTAATTTTTAATTTTTTTTTTTTTGAGACAGAGTCTTAAGCTGTCATCCTGCATAGAGCGCCATGGCGTCATAGCCCACAGCAACCTCCAACTCTTGGGCTCAAGTGAGGCTCTTGCCTTAGTTTTTCTATTTTTTTTGGTGGAGACAGGGTCTCACTTTAGCTCAGGCTGGTCTTGAACCTGTGAGCTCAGGCACTCCACTGGTCTCAGCCTCCCAAGTGGTGGGATTACAGGCGTGAGCCCCTGTGCCCGACCCTTAGTTTTTTTTTTTTTTTTTTTTTTTAATTTAAAAATTTTAAGGGCTGGGCGCAGTGGCTCATGCCTGTAATCTTAGCACTCTGGAGGCCGAGGCAGGTGGATTGCCTGAGCTCACCAGTTTGGGACCAGCCTGAGCCAGAGCAAGATCTGGTCTCTCAAAATAGCAGGGCGATGTGGCGGGCACCCCTAGTCCCAGCTTTTGGGGAGGCTGAGGCAAGAGAATTGCCTGAGTCTAAGAGTTTGAGGTTGCTGTGAGCTATGACACCATAGCACTCTACCAAGGACCACGAAGTGAGACTGTCTGGAAAAAAAAAAAAGAAAGACATTTTATTATTGTTTTTAGAGACAGGGGCTAGGTCTCTTGCCCAGGCTGGAGTACAGTGGCATAGTCATACTACATCGCAGCTGTGACTTCTCGGGTCAAGCAGTCCTGCCTTAGCCTCTTGAGTAGCTGGGTCTGCAGATCTATATAGCTCAGTTAGTGTTATTTTATTTTATTCATTTATTTATTTTTGGACAGGAAATGTGATTTATTATTGGTAGACACACATGATTGACAACACAGTGTAAGTCCTCATGAGTGCAGGGCCTGTCACTTGTCCACAGGGCCACGATTGGGGATGTATTTGACCCCATAGTCGTCTTGGATGAGCTGCTTCTCAGCTACCATGTCTTCAAATTTATCTGAGTTAAACTTGGTAAAACCCCATTTCTTGGAGATGTGAGTCTTCTGGTGGGCCAGGGAACTTGTACTTGGCCCTGAGAAGGGCCTCAATCACATGTTCCTTGTTCTGTAGTTTGGTGCGGATAAACATGATGACTAGGCCAATGTGAACCCTGGCCACAGTATCCTGGGGCTTTCCAAAGGCATCACTCATACCTGTCGGAGCCTAGATTGGGGACAACACAAGGTCTAACATATGAATATGTATTGGAAAGGAATGTCTCCAATGTTCCTTAGAGCAACCTATATGAGCAACAGGCTGCATACGCTATCAAGGAGGCTGCTGTTTGCAAACCATTGCACACCAGGTTCCCATGAGGAAAGGAGCATGGTTGGCTTAATTAGCTGCAGCGGTTCACCAATTAATTAATTAATTTTTTTGAGACAAAGTTTCACTCTGTTGTCTTATAGATTAAACTGTCAGCAGTGGTGGCAGCCTAGCTCAGAGCAACCTCAAACTGCTGGGTTCAAGTGATCTCCTGCCTCAGTCTCCCAAGTAGCTGGGACTACAGGCATCTGCCACAATGCCCAGCTAATTTTTCTATTTTTAGTTGAGACAGGGTCTCCTTGCTCAGGCTGGTCTGGAATTCCTGAGCTCAAGGGATCCTCCCACAGTGCTAGGATTACAGGCCTGAGCCATCACTCCTGTCTAAGGCCAGTTAATTTTTAATGTTTTTGCAGAGGTGAGGTCTTGCTAAATTGCCCAGGCTGGTCTCAAACTCTTGGCCTCAAACGATCTCCCCACCTCATCTCCCAAGTATCTAGGACTATAAGCTTCTGACCACCATATTCTAATTGTTTTTTTTTTTTTTTTTTTGTTGCCAAGAGAGGGGACTCACTGTGTTGCCAAGGCTGTCCTGGAATTCCTGGCCTCACGTGCTCTTCCCATCTCAGCCTCCCAGGATTACAGGGGTTACAGGCGTGAGCCTCCTTCCTCTTCTCTCTCTCTCTCTCTCTCTCTCTCTCTTTTTTTTTTAAGCTGTCGCCCTGGGTAGAGTGCTGTGGCATCACAGCTCACAGCAACCTCCAACTCCTGGGCTCAAGCTATTCTCCTACCTCCACTTCCCAAGTAGCTGGGACTACAGGCGCCCGCCACAATGCCTGGCCATTTTTTGGTTGCAGCTGTCATTGTTTGGCAGGCCCCGGCTGGATTTGAACCCGCCAGCTCAGGTGTATGTGGCTGGCGCCTTAGCAGCTTGAGCCACAGGCACCGAGCCTTCCGGGGCTGGATTTGAACCTGCCACCTCTGGCATATGGGGCCTGCTTCCTACCCCTTTGAGCCACAGGAGCTGCCCCTTTCCTCGTCTCTTAAAAAATTTTCTTTCTTGTGTTTGTGCTACAATGTCTATTTTCTGAACTTTGGTAGGATAAGTTGCAAAAGTTATGGAGTAGAAAAGATATGTTTTTTTTTAAGAGACAGAGTCTCACTTTCTTGCCCTTGGTAGAGTGCTGTGACATCACAGCTCACAGCAACCTCCAGCTCTTGGGCTTAGGTGATTCTTTTGCTGCAGCCTCCCGAGTTGCTGGGACTACAGGTGCCTGCCACAACTCCTGGATAGTTTTGGTTGCAGTTTGGCTGGGGTCGGCGCCCTACTAACTGAGCCACAGGCGCTGCCTGATTTCTTTTTTTATTTTGGCCTCTATATATAAATGTATGCTGGTGGTCATTGTGAAAAACATAATAGAAAGACCAGTCTTGGGCAGCACCTGTGGCTCAAAGGAGTGGGGCGTCAGCCCCTTATGCCGGAAGTGGAAGGTTCAAACCTATCCCTGGCCAAAAAAAGAGAAAGATCGGTCTTGAATTTAGAATTGAAAGTGTTTATTTGCAGAATTTGAAGAACTTAAGAGCACAAGTTAGGAGAAGCAGGAATGACATAGCTCTTTTTGCTCTTTCCCTATAATCTAGAAAAAGCCTCATGTAAGAGCGGCGCCCATAGCTCAGTGTGGGTAGGGTGCCAGCCACATACATGAAGCTGGCAGGTTCGAACCTGGCCTGGGCTAGCTAAAACAACAATGACAACTGCCACAACAAGAACAACAACAACAAAATAGGGCATTGTAGTGGGTGCCTGTAGTCCCAGCTACTTGGCAGGCTGAGGCAAGAGTATTGCTTAAGCCCAAGAGTCTGAGGTTGCTGTGAAGTATGATGCCAAAGCACTCTACAGCTTGAGACTGTATCGCAAAAAAAAAAAGCCTCATGTAAAAGATAGGAAAATTATTTCACTTTGCTTCTGCTGTAATTTTGTGGTAGCAGTAGATACAAATGTGAAATTGTTTAAGAAATCTTAAGTTTTCGGGGTGGCACCCGTGGCTAAGTCAATAGGGTGCCGTCCTCATGTACTGAGGGTGGTGGGTTCAGACCCAGCCCTGGCCAAACTGCAACAACAACCAAAAAAATAGCCGGGAGTTGTGGCAGGTGCCTGTAGTCCCATCTACTCAGGAGGCTGAAGCAAGAGAATCGCTTAAGCCCAGGAGTTGGAGGTTGCTGTGAGCTGTGTGATGCCACGGCACTCAGCTACTCAGGAGGCTCAGGCAAGAGATTCGCTTAAGCCTAGGAGTTGGAGGTTGCTATGAGTTGTGTGATGCCACAGCACTCTACTGAGGGTCATAAAGTGAGACTCTGTCTCTACCAAAAAAAAAAAAAAGAAACCTTAAGCTTTCTATACTTCTGTAACTTTTTAGATCTTTAATTTGGCATGTTATTCAAAGAGCATATACATGCTAAATATATGCTGAAACAGGGAGTCAACTCTGAGAGAAAATTCACTGTGGTTGAGAGGGGTCCTCAACGATTTGGTGGAAGTAGTACTTGAATTAAGCCTTGAAGGTTTGGTGGGATTTAGCCACATAGAGCGAAGAAAATGAAATAGTTTTGTGTGGAGAAATGTGAATAAATTATTGAGGAGGGGAGGTATAAAGTTGGTGTGCTGGTAGAGTGTGACTAGAAAAGAGGCCTAATGTATTATAGTTGTCTGGCAAGCTGTGATAGTCCTTGAATACTAGACTAATGTATTGGGGCTTTTTTCTCTAGTCCTGGAGTTACAAACTGTTTATAGGGAGCATGTAGGCAATTTAATTAAATGACTTGTATGCTGCTTGTAAGATCCTCAATGACAGCTGACATTTAAGGCCTTGGGTTGGGGAAAGATGGTGAATAAAGACAGTCTTGGAGAGTCCAAGTAGTCTTTATGCCTTGCTTAATTAAGGTGATACTGATGCACAATTCTTATTAATGTTTGCTTTTTTTTTTTTTTTTGTGAGAGTTTTAAGCTGTCACCCTGGGTAGAGTGCTGTAGCGTGACAGCTCACAGCAACCTCAAACTCTTGGGCTTAAGCAATTCTCTTGCGTCAACCTCCCGAGTAGCTGGGACTACAGGTGCCCTCCACAATGCTTGGCTATTTTCCTGTTGCATTTGTCCTTGTTGCTTTAGGAGGCCTGGGCTGGATTCAAACCTGCTAGCCTTGGTGTATGTGGGTGGCGCCCTACCCAGTGAGGCCTCAGTGCCAACAATGGTTGCTATTGAGATATATTTTTAGATATTCTGATTTTTCAACAGAGGCTAGGAACTTGGATTATTTATTTATTTATTTTTTGGGAGACATTTTCAGTTTGTCGCCCTTGGTAGAGTGCTGTTATGTCATAGCTCACAGCAATCTCCAACTCTTGGGCTCAAGTGATTCTCTTTTTTTTTTGCAGTTTTTGGCTGGGGCTGGGTTTCAACCCACCACCTCCGGCATATGGGGCTGGCGCCCTACCCATTTGAGCCACAGGCGCTTCCCTCAAGTGATTCTCTTGCCTTAGCCTTCTAAGTAGCTGGGACTACAGGAGCCCTCTACAACGCCCAGCTATTTTTTTCAGAAATGGGGACTCATTCTTGCTTAGGCTAGTCTGGAACCTGTGAACTCAGGGCAATCCATCCATCTCGGCCTCCCAGAGTGGGAAACTTGGATTTTTATGTGAAATTTCTTGATTTTTAAATATTTAAAATTTTTCTATTAGTGAAAATTTAAGACACTATTTGGGACTACATTTACTCTCTGGAACACCAGTGAGCTATAGATCTTTAACCTTTCCTTTATGCCCAGGTTATCTTATTTTTTAAATTGAGGTTTTTAAAGTAGATATTTATAGCTGGGTGCGGTGGCTCATGTTTGTAATCCTAGTATTCTGGGAGGCCGAGGCAGGTAGATTGCTTGAGCTTACAAGTTTGAGACCACCCTGAGCAAAATCGAGACCCCCCCCATCTCTACTAAAAATGGAAAAACTGGGCTGAGCGCCATGGCTCACGCCTGTAATCCTAACACTTTGGGAGTTCAAAGTGGAGGGATTGCTTGAGCTCACAGGTTCAAGACCAGCCTGAGCAAGGCAAGACCCTGTCTTCAAAAATAGCCTGCTGCTGTAGCGGGCACCTGTAGTCCCAGCTACTGGAGAAGCTGAGGCAAGATAATTGTTTGAGCCCAAGTTGGAGGTTGCTGTGAACTATAACACCATGGCACTCCACCCAGGGTGACAGCTTGAGACTCTGTCTCAAAAAAAAAAAAAAAAAAATAAAATAAAAATAAAGTAGATATTTACAGTCTTCCTGAGGATAGGGACCTTATTAAATTACTTTGTAGTATTCTGGGTAGCATTTTATGTAGTTGAATATAGGCACTCAAATACTTGGTGATTGGATTATGGCTATTTTAGAAAAATCACCTTGGTAATATGGAGAAAAGTGTTTCCTGGAGGCAGAGATAGTAGACTTTTGCAATAATTAGAATGTGAAGTGATCAAGGCAAAGGGTAGATTACTGGTAGTTGGGATGAGATGGAAGAAAGATCTTATTAGAGGAATCTTGAAGTTTCTGGCACAGATATCTGGGAGGTAGATTGGATACCTACAGAGCACATGGGGATGTAGGACTGGGGTTGAGGTAAGGTAAGTGATTGCAGAGGTGACTTATCACTGAGAATATAGAATGTGGGAAATTATAAAGGGTTAGGATGCTTTGTTACCCTTAGGAGATGGGAGATCAAGAAATGGCTTAAAGAACAAGAAACGAAATCAGAACATACTGTATTCTCAGCACAAATGGGGATTATGTATATACTGAGATATTCATGGCAGTAGTATTATTCACAGAGAAAAGTTAGTAACAACAAAATACCTGTGACTGGATTACCATAGAGTTTATTTTTTATTTTTGTGAGACACAGTCTTACTTTGTCACCCTCAGTAGAGAACAGTGGTGTCACAGCTCAGAGCAACCTCAAACTCTTGGGATTAAACGTTTCTCTTGCCTCAGCCTCCCAAATAGCTGGGACTATAGGCGCCTGCCACAACACCTGGCTATTGTTGTTGTCATTGTTGTTTAGAAGGCCCAGGTCAGGTTTGAACCTGGCAGCCCTGGTGTTTGTGGCCAATGCCTTAACCACTGAGCTATGGGGGCTGAGCCTACTCCGTAGTTTTTGTTTTTTTTTTTTTGTAGAGACAGAGTCTTACTTTATTGCCCTTGGTAGAGTGCTGTAGTGCCACAGCTCACAGCAACCTTCAACTCCTGGGCTTGGGCGATTTTCTTGTCTCAGCCTCCCGAGTGGCTGGGACTACAGGCGCCTGCCACAACGCCTGGCTATTTTTTGTTGTAGTTTGGCCGGGGCTGGGTTTTAACCTGTCACCATTGGTATATGGGGCTGGTGCCCTACTCACTGAACCACAGGTGTCACCCTACTCTGCAGTTTTTAATCAAGACAGAGAAGTAGATCTGTGGATAGTGAGGTGGGAGAATGTCTATGACAGCTGTTGTCAACCTGTGGGTCGCGACCCCTTTGGACTGTATTAAAGGTTTGCGGCATTAGGAAGGTTGAGAACCATTGGATGAGGTTGGACAGTTAAGTTTATGAATCCTCGAAAAAGCATTAAATGTCTCACTGAATACTACATACCTTGCTGCATGTTGCTATGGTTGTCTTTGAAGTACTCTCCTTGGGAAGCTATGCACTGGTGCTGGCACCAAGTCCACCCTTCAAAACACTTTCTATTCATGGCTCTCGTTGCTCAGTGGGTAGAGCATCAGCCGTATACACTGAGGGTGGTGGGTTCAAACTGGCCCTGACCAGCTAAAACAACAATGACAACTGAAACAACAACAAATCACTTAAGCCCAAGAGTTTGAGGTTACTGTGAACTGTGATGCCATGGCACTAACATAGTGAGACTCTGTCTCCCCCCCCCCCCCCTTTTTTAAACAGAGTCTCACGTTCTCGTTCTAGGTAGAATGCTACAGCATCAAGGCTCGCAGCAACCTCTAACTTGGACTCAAGCAA